>APFE030951629.1:104510-116573 GCA_000404065.3 Pinus taeda | reverse complement strand
TATAAAATCTATATAATTATTAAACTTACCTTCACGCCAAATCCAAATTTAAAACCCAATAAAAGACCTGTAGGAATCCCAACAATATAGTAGCAACCCACATTAATGTAAGCCACAAAAGCTTGCCATCCGCAACCAACAGCTACACCTGCATGATAAACCAAGAAATATACATCATAAAGCTTCAAATATTTTGAAATTTAATCGACAGAAGTGATATTAATAGTATGATTATTAATTTTAAAATATTTTCAAAATTTATAATTCAAATAAAATGGTGGTGTTGTTTTTTTCCTTTTTTATTATACACGGGCACATTTATCATAAATTAGTTATCAAGTTCGTAATAGAAACAATAATTGTTATCCTCAATGCTGATTAATCCATCATCCTTATACAATCAAAATCAAACCACTTGTAAAAACAACACAATCAAACCACTTGTAAAAACAACAAAATATAGAAAAACAACAAAATCTATATTGAAAAAAATAAACTTTTAAAACATACTCCAAATTCTTAAATTGTTTTATAATAAAGTAACCCCTTTACCTTTACCTTTATATATAATTCCAATTATAAATTAAATTATGTGAAATAATTTTCAAACATAAAAGCATCCAAAACTGCCCAACCTTGTAATTTTCTCAAAATTTAATAAAAAATATATATATATTTGAATAAAATTTAATTTACCTGAAAGCACGGGTTGTATGCCATTGAGAATAACTGAGACAGCCAGGAAAGGGCAAAGTTCTGCCACAGCATCCGAGACTTCCTCCCCTTCTGTAAATGCATAGCTAATGATGTTTCGTAGCAAGAGAATGGCTATGGCGAAAATAGTCGAGATGATGAAAGAGATTGTCGTCACCACTATCACTGAAAATGCCGCTGCTCTAGGATTTCCTGCGCCGAGCTCATTGCTTACTCTAACACTGGACAAAACAAAATGGCAAGTATATTCGCCCAAAAAATCTTTAACAGATGCAAAAAAACTGTATTCAACGTAAAATTTATGTTAAGAGGAGAGGATTGAATCATGGATCACTGACCTTGCTGCTGCGTTGAAGCCGACTGAGATCATGAACAACAATCCCAATACTGTCATACTGTACACAAAAATTTAAAGCTTTAAACAGTGAGAGGAAATTTAAAGTTTTAAACAGTAAAAAGAAAGAAAATGATGTAATGATAAAGTTCTTAAAGATCGGTAAAGAGAATCGTGTCTGTAGATTGATCTGCTCCAATTTGGTAAAGGCAATTTTGTTTTAAAATATAGAAAGAAATAGGCAATTTTGTTTTAAAATATAGAAAGAAATTTAACTAAGAAGGATGAATACCAGATAGATAGTGAGTCCAATGCAATTTCTGGATTGTCCAGAAGACCGGCCAAGAGAACCAATATCTGGAAATACCAGGACTCCAAACTAATGTCATAGAAAACCAGTCGGTCAGTGAAATGTGAACTCAAAATAGGAATCAAGAGAATCTTTAAAATGCTAGCAACGGCGTAATTCATAAACCTAAATCAATAAAACCAGTAAATTTTAACCGTGAATTCAAACTGAAATCAAGAAATGTTGAAAATAGCATAATTCACAAAACCTAATCAAGAAAATCAAGAAACGTTGAAAATAACATAATTCACAACCCTGTTCAAGAAAATAAAAAAATGTGATCAATGAATGGACTCATGCTAACATAAGTGTAAATCTTACCATAACATGATGGCCGAAGCGATAGAAAGCTTCAAGAACGACGGCAGGCCGGAGAAGGCCTGAAGGGAGAAGCCTGTCCATGTGTGCTTGCATTTTGGGGTTTTTAGGATATATACAAACTGAGCAATGACGACGATCCACCACGACAGACTCAGCACAAACGCCGCCCCGAAGATTCCCCAGCCGAGTTTGTAAATGGCGAGCCAGCTGAGCAACAGGTGGACGAATATCGTGCAGAATGATATGAAGGCGCTGGGCATGACGATGCTCTGAGCCTGCAGGAACTTCTGGATCGGAAAATTGGCGGCATATGCGTATATCTGGGGAATTAGGCCGTAGACGAATATAGCGGCTGCGGTGGCTATTTCCTCCGACTCCCGCAAGAGCAATAGTAAGGACTTGGAGAAGACGTAGATGAGTGTAAGAGGTATGGCCGTCGCCATGAGAAGGACGGTGGATCGTTGCAGGTAAATGCCGAGCATATCGTAGTTCTTCGCTCCGTAGGCCTGCCCGCACAGGGTTTCCACCGCGCTTCCCATTCCCAACTGTAGATCGCAATTTCATTTAAAATTTATCACAAATCGTGTTTAATTGCAGTGGGAGTGATTGTTTTAGTTCGCAATTTCATTTAAAATTTATCACAAATCGTTTTTGATTGCAGTGGGAGTGATTGTTTGACTCTGAATTGTGAAATTTGTATAATTAAAGTTTATTTTTTTTTTTTTTAAATATTATGTGACAGGTGAATTCGTAATTGTTTTGATTAATTTAGGGGAGATTTAGGTCCACTCTCATAGATAAAGATAGTCTCCTTATCAAGCTCCGATATCATAGCAGGACAATATACTTAATGAAATTTGAACTCAGAACCTATATCATAACAAGACACTATACTCAATGAGATTTGAATCAGATCCTCAATATCATTGCAGGACACCTCAATGAGATCTGAACCGGATGATCCTCGATATCATAGCAGGACACTATACTCAAAGATATTTGAACTCAATATCATAGCAGACATTATACTTTGATGACATTTGAACCTTCGTCTCCTGGGTTTTACTGAGCTTTTTTTGTTTTTTTAATTAGAGGAATCGGTAATTGTTTGGACTAATCTAAGGGAGACCCAGGATTAACCCTCACCCTCATAGATAAAGGGAGTCTACTCTTGGACTAATCTAAGGGAGGCCAAGATCAACCCTCATTCCAAGATCAACCCTCATTTTTTTAATCACGGGATCTTCTTTGGACTAATCTAATCTAAGGGAGATCAACCCTCATTTTTTTAATCACAGGATCTTCTTTGGACTAATCTAATCTAAGGGAAACTCGGGATCAACCCTTGGGACTCATCTAATCTAAGGGAAACTCGGATCAACCCTTTGAAATCATTTAATCTAAGGGAGACCCATGGTTAACCCTTTGGACTAATCTAGGGAAACTCGGGATCAACCCTTTGGACTCATCTAATCTAAGGGAGACCCAGGATCAACCCTTTGGACTCATCTAATCTAAGGGAGACCCAGGATTAACCCTTTGGACTAATCTAATCTAAGGGAGACCCAAGATCAATCCTCACGAATAAAGGGAGTCTACTCCTGTCTACTCCTTAAGCCCCAATGTCTACTCCTTAAGCCCCAGTGTCATAGTAAGACACTATACTCAATGAGATGTGAACCTAGGTCTAGTGAGTTTCACTCAGCAAAACTTATGGTTAAACCACAAATTCATTGCTCCGTTTTTTAGATATTATCTAATTATTTTATATTTATAATTTTTAATAGAAATTTAATAAAAAAAATATTTTATGTTAAATAAATTTAGTTATAAAAACTTTGAAAACTCAAATCGTATAAATTTTACCGTTCAAATTTGTAATTTCAATCCATTTTTATCAAATTTTAACCAAATTCAACTAAAAACTATTTAAAAACAACTCTAAAACATATAAAAGGAAATAAACAAAAAAAAATCAATATATAAACTAGTAATATTGAAATCAAAACTTCACAAAAATCAATATATAAAACTGCTAATGTTGCAAATTATCATTTATTAACTATTTTAATTTATAGTATAAATTATAGAGCATTAATTATATTTTCCGAGCATTTCTCCAAAATTTCAGTTATATTCAAGTTCGTAAAGTGTAGCCAACATTATAATGCTCATGAATCCAATCGGTTGTTTGTAACGGGTGTCAAATAAACTCTAATTACGAAAATTCGTAAATGAAATTCTAATCGTTACAAATTCAATTTCAAAAATATATATCAGATTTTGCAATTCTGTCCATCGGAAGCGTTAATAATCTTTTCCTTAATTATCTTTGGTTTAATGTTGGTATTTTTATAAGGATGGTGATTAATATTTACTATGTTAAATTTTGAAAATAAGAAATTAAGAGCTTTTTTCATAGAAATTATATTAAAAGAAAATTTTAAAAATAGAAATTTTTGAATTTATATTTTATTTTTAATTTTAAAATTATTAAGAGAAACATTTTCATGATAGTGTGATTTTTGCAAATTTAAAAAAAATATTTTAAAATTTAGATGGAATGTGAATATAAGATGGACAATTTAAGAGAAAGTGGCACTTTTATCCTATGGCATTTTGTGAATTGACCAAATCCCATTTTCACTATGAAACTCATGAGAATTTGTTTTTATTGTAGCAATGTTTATTTTCTTCTTAAAATTAATTAAGATAAGATGATATTTTTATTTTGTAAATTAAGATTGATCACTTATTTATAATATCTTAGTTTCCTCTTTCTCTCTAATTCTTATGACCCCAAAATTTCTCCTTTAATTTGGATGTAATTTAATATATTTAATATTATCCTTATTCTACAAAATGTTCTCGTCTTTATCCCCTAATGTCCTTAGAAGTAATTTTAGAAAACCTCTTGACTTTTATATTATTCAACATTTCCATAAGATATCTATGTATAACCATGTTTTAAATGGGGACAAGTTTGCTTCAATAAAGAGGATAGCACAGGAAGTATTGCATTTAATCTTAATATTTTAGTTCATAAATTGTTTTTGGATCTATTACATATTGCTCCATGACTCTATGGAGATACTAGAACCCCAAACCTCACATCCATATAAAATAACTCTAGTTACTAGAGTCTAAAAGAGGAGTTCCTTTGTTTTCTTAATCTCATATCCAAAGATCTCTTGACTTACAATTGTTCTCAGGCACATAATAAACTTTCCATTCTCTATTTATCATTTATTCAATGTTATTATTCCAATTGAGTTTGTTATGGATATTGATTCTAAGATATTTGTGTCATTTTTTTCCAAATAGTTATTGTCATATATCAAAGTATCATATGTGATCTTTGTATATTTAATTATCATGGATTTAGTCTTGTAAATATTAATAGGCATACCTATGTTAAGGCAAAAATTTTAGAGGATTATTTTTTCTTTCCAAAGAATATAAAAGATCCTTGTTATGATTATACAAATGAGAGTGAACCAATACAACTTGCATTTTCTAAACATTCTTATAGCTTATCAATTTTATAATAAAAATAAATAAAAAATACTGGAAATTCAAATAATGCAATATTTATATAAATCCATAGATAACATTCTTTATTATTTACATTTCAATAATCTAAAAAAATTTTAAAATTTCATTTTACCATTATTTATAAATATTGAAATTGTAAATTGACATTTGTCCCATTTTCTCACTGGAATGAAAAACATTCTGAGAATCCCCCCCGATGGAGGTGATTGGACGGTAGTACAACTGGCACTAGAGCAGCCCTCGAGACCTGCTCCGATTCCACGTGCTTCATAACTTCACATTCATTCAAACTCAGTGCATTCAATACACAGGTATGTGGGAGGCTCCTACTATGTTTATAATTTCACGTTGGTTGAGGAGGAAGTTTAGTGTGGAAGCTTGGGAGATGAGTTTTGGTAAGCAGGGAGTGTGGGTTTGTATCCATGGTGGCTCCCCAAGGTTTCGAACTTGGCTAAGAGGCATTGTGGGGGATCAAGGCCCTGTGAAATGTGGTCTGGTGTTCATTGCTTGCTTTGCCCTTGGGACCCAGGGACACGAACAGTCACAGAGCTAAGCCGCTACCAAGCTCTGGCCTGTTGCTAGTTCGAGCAGAAGGAATTTGTCTTGTTGGGCCTTCTTGCCTACATGTGGGATAAGGAGTGTGAGTCTCTTCATCTCTCTGTATCGTGGTTAGTCCAAACTTTTCCCATCTGGTGGTGCTCGGGCGACAATTAGTGGGTTTTGAGTGGATGCTCTTTGGCATTGCTTGGTGTAAGCCTACCTTTAGGGTGATTGGTGCATCTACTGTGTGCAACTATGGATTGAATTGTGCCTGGGCTGTCTGCGGCGGAAGAGGTGAAGGCCATCCCATGTGGACTATGACTTGTTTGTCTTATTCCTATCAAAGGGTGGTGAGCGGTGTGTGGGTTAAGGAGTTTGAGCCTCCCAGTTCTATAGTGTGGTTTGTTAAGAACCTCACCCATTTGGTGGTGCTCGAATGTGAATTTGTGGGATCCGTGTGGCTTTCCTTTGGAATTGTGTGGTGTAAATCCGACCTCGGTGTGACTGGGGCACATACTTTGTGCCTTTATGGGTTGAAGTGTGCTTGTGGTGGTTGTTGCAGAGGGGATGCAAGCTACTCGGAGTGGTTAGCGGCTTCTTTATCCTGACCTTGCAGGAGGGTGGTGACCGTCCAGTGCAACAGTCTCCTCCAGGGTGGTTCACCAACCTAGGTATGGATTATTGTTATTAAAAGTGTCCTTCTTTTTGGGGAGCCTTCCCCTTCTCTCTAGTTAATTTTCCTCCTCTCAATGCCTCATCAATGGGGTCAGCCCCACCGTGAGGGTGGGTAGCAGCAGCCGGAGAGGTTTCCTCAGCCTAAACATAGTGCATCCTCGGCCAATTTTGGTGGTCGAGACACTGAGGAAACAAAGATTGTATCTCTAGTTCATTCACATGGCCAAGTGGTAGCTTCGATCACTCTGGAATCTCTTATAGTGTAGCTTCGTCAAATCCAAATCAATATGGATACCCTTCGAGATCACAGATATGAAGACAAGAATGAGACTATGGCCTATTTCCAAGTCATCCAGTATAGCCAGAATGAGATATTGGAGCAGCTAGACAGTCTTTGACATCAGCATCGCCGTACAAACGACCACCTTCGATGTCTGGGAGCGAGAGTGGAGCATATTAACTTCCATATGCATGATCGTGTCGGCTTTTTTGCTGCTCTTCATGTACTTCCTCCTCACCTTCCACCCTGATATGCAACTGTGAGTTATGATTCTCTTTTTGTTTATGTGAGTTATATCTAGGCTTGAATGTCCTCCAAAAATAATATACATTTGTTATCCTTTCTTATATATCCCAGCCCCACTTTGATTAAAATGAGAAAATGAAGGTTACCATAATAATCTTTATAAACTGTATTTTATTAAAAATCTAATAAAAGCATTTTTAACCGACAAAAAGAACATTCTAAGAATCATTCATCCCATGCCCTAAATCCCATAGTCCAAGTTAAGGGGATTAAATGTATCCATTAACATATACCTGTAACGATGTCGATAAGTTAAATTGAATGTAATTGGTTGAATATATGAGCAATATATACCAAATTTTAGCTTGGTAACCATTGATAAGTCTTTGTGTGTTTGGGAAATCCCATTAAAAGTATTAAATAGATTTGTCCAAAACTATATAAATATGTAAAGTTTTGAGTAGAGAACCTGTCAGTTTAATGTTTCAAGTACATCTAACACCTGGCCAAGGTTTTTGAAAAGGTCGATTACTCTTTCTTACTTGTAAGAGATTAATCCATTGTTGTAAAAATAGCGTGGTTGTCATGGTAAGAGTTCTCTAAGTATTACAGACTGTTCTGGAATGGTAATACAAAATTTTAAAAGTATTTTAAAATAATAATAATAATAAGAAGTACTTGAAGAATTATATATAAATATATTAAAATTATATATTTGATTAAGTATTTATTGTTATTAATAAATTATTATTATTAAAAATTATAAAAAAATTAAATAATTAATTTAAAATTTAATAAAACTAATCAAATTTAAACCCTCTTTAAAATAATTTTCATTTTCCCACCCTTTTCATAAAATTTGAACTAATTAAAGACACATTTAAAAAAAACTCTAACCTCAGTAATACCTAACACATATCTTAAAATTCAATTGAGATTCAAGTTAACTATTTGATACATCAATGTGATGGGAATATCCAAAGTAATGTTACCCATTCGGACCTACACTTTGTATATTGGAAAATATTTACTATATAATTAAAGATTATGAGTTTAGAATTTAATGTAAATTTAAATATACACCTTTTGTATATAAAATAAGATTGTATTTGTATATATATATAGAGAAAAAGATATTATCTATTAATAAATGAAAAGAATAATTCATTATTTGTGGCGATTTATTTTATATGAGTATTTTTAAATTTGGTCACTTACAAAAAATGTACTGAAATATAAATATGAAAAGTTTTATGCAAAAGTTGTATAAATATTTTTTTTCACAAACAGTATGAGGAAGGTTGGATAATCTACTCTGTTCCTATTAAAAATAAAAATAATTTTAAATGATATATATTTAAAATTAATAATATTTATTGACTTAATGCATAAAATTATATAATAAATCTTCACAAATTCTAAAACACTACAATTAAATTGAAAGTAAGTATAATATAATAAGAGAAGAGAATCATTTAAAATAAATATTATATTAATATAGCATATGATATAATGAGAGGATAATTCAAAATAAGAATTTAATATACAACACTGACTTATTCTCACATATATGGCAGTTCCTAAAACACCATGGATGGAAAGGATCTGCCATATATGTGAGAATAGGAACATCGAGGATGAAAACCACTTCCTCATAGAGTGCCCCGCGTACAACCATAATAGATCTCAGTTTCACAATATTTGTTACAACATTGACCTTCCTAGTCTTTTACAATGTCAAAATTATAGTGAGCTTGGGAGGCTTCTCTCCAAGCTTTTTGAGCATAGGAATAAAATCTTAAATCAAAATAAATAATTTGTTTCTTTAGGTCCAATAGACCAATGTTTGGTCTCCGTGGACGTGAACCACCACCATCATCATCATAATAAAAAAATCATCCTTGTTTCTGAATTTTTTATTTTTTATTTTTTTTTAAAAAAACTCATGTAGAAATTATGTGAAGATTTTTAAGAAATAATGTTAAATTAATTATAAATGATTAATTTATAAGTGAAAATTTAAATAAAGAAAATTAATATTTTAAAATTTTATGGAAAATTTTAAATTGGTTTTTATATTTTAAATAGTAAGTTTGAATTAAATTTATATATTTAATTTAAAAAAGATATTGATTAGGAATTAAATTAATTTTAAATACTAATAGCATTAAAATATGGTTTAAACATAATAAAAAATTTTAAAATATATATTAAGTATATATATATATATATATAAATATATTATGATTACAATTGCTATTGAGATGAAAAATTTTTTATATTTAAATTAAATTTTCAATATTGTGTGATTATACTTATTTTCCTAACTTTAACTGTATTAAAATTACGATTTATGGAAATTTTTCTCTTAATCTTTATTATGGACAAGAAAAAACAAAAATGTTTATTTTTAAATTAGATAATTCAATTTTTTTTTGTCTATAAAATGTCATCATCATTATTACTAATCACCAATTTTATTTGATGAATATTAATGTTTAAATATAATAATATCGTGAACTAATATTAATATTTATATATAATAATATTCTAGATATAAGTATTTTGGATTAATCACATTTTGTCACCCTTTGGAACCAACTAATGTGGTTCATCCTCCAAATCCTAATAATGTGATTAATCCGAAAAACTTATATTTACATTATAGATCACAAAAGTCTTAGATCTAGCATATAATAATACTATTAATGAGTTGTCTCTAATGGATGTTTCTGGTCTAATTTCTCTAAAATCCCACAGGAATTAATTGAAATCACAAGGTTGATGCATAACCCCTACACAATAGAAAGGTTTTTGAGGGTGCTGGATCCATATATACAATAAATAAAAAAGCTAGTTTAAATAACATAAATCAAGATTTCACCTCAAACTTTTCTGCTTCACTAACACTCCAAAAAATCACACTAAAAACACTATATTTTTAATACATATACTATTACAATTTATATTATAAAATTTTTATTATAATCATAAATACATGCTAAAAAATATTGTTTTTTTTTTAAATAACATCATTATTTATATATATTTTATAAATAAAAATTATAGTTTCAAATTTAATATTTATATATTTATCCATATTTTAAAATTTAAAAGGCTCATGAAATCTGTCTGGTTTGAAAGATGTAACCTCTTACAGAGAAACCGCATTTATAGAACTTTACCCAAATAATGAAATGTAGACTGAACTACAAAAACCATTGCTCAAAAAATGCAAGACAATAATAGGGTGATCAGGATATACCATGAGCCCATAAGCAAAGATCTGGATGCCCCTGTTCCCAAGAGATGCAGCAGCCAGCTCCAGGTTTCCCAGATGACCAGAGAAGATCTGTGTAGCCATGCTCATTATATAGTTCACCATGTATACTACCACGGCCGGCAGGGCAAGGCGGCACAGCACCTTTAATTCCAGCAACACAGCGTCTCTCATCATCTTCATCCATGGCTGCTGCTTTGCATTGCACAGGATCACTTCCAGACGATTTATATCATCAATAACATGGGTGCTACTGCTTCCCCCATGATGATCCAGCAGATGCTCCTCCACTTCACGATGCGCCATTCACAGAGCCCTTCTCGCTGGGATAATTGCTCGCCGATTCTTCACTAACTGATATCCAATATAGCAGGCCAAATTCTGTGCAGAGAGAACAAATTCAGATTATTAAATTGAAGGGAGGACCATGGAGAGAGAATAAATCAAAGTTTAAAGCGAAGTGCAGAGGGTCGAAGCGAATAATATATGAAGAGGGTAAGGCCGAATTCTTAATGGGCCTATTGATGGACGCCAGCAGACGTTGAAATGACATTAATGGAGGTCGCTCTCTGCCCCTGTCATTTTTTTTAGTTGTCGTCTACCGTGCCACAAAATGACATTAATGGAGGTCGCTGCCTGCCCCTGTCAATTTTTTTTGGTTGTGGTCAAATTTGGGCACTTTTTTTGTTTGTCGTCTACCGCGCCACAAATTTGGGCATCCGGCAGAATTCTTGTAGGAATTCCGTAAAAGAAATTTCAAAAATGGATGCAGGGTTTGATTAGTTTATTTTAGGGTAGAAATGGATTATACCGTCAAGAACGTATTCAAAATTTTGAAGTGTTACTGGGTAATTTAAAATTTCAAAAAAAATTATTTATTTTTGTCATAATTTTGTTGGATTTTTGTTATTTCTTAAGGTAATTTATAGCCTCTTTAAATATATTTTTTTTTCTAGTATAAGGCTCATTTCTCTGTTTTTCAATACTTTTTTTTTCTAGTATAAGGCTCATTTCTTTTACTGATATTTGTAATCAGGCTCACTTTCAGGCCAACAAATATATAGCCTGCCAATGGACATTAAATGAGTAGGGTTGTATATGCCCACTGTTAGATAACTGGCCTGCCAAATTGCCAAATCCAACAGTCTGGTAGTATATGCCCACTGTTAGATAACTGCCCTGCCAAATTGCCAAATCCAACAATAGGCATATACATGCTACTTATTTTCAACACACCTTCACAACTTAACCTTGTCATTAAATAAGCCAGGTTTAATATGCCCACCGTTAATAATTGGCCTGCCAAAATCCAACAGTAAACATATACAAGCTACTTATTTTCAGGGCACCTTCACCACTTAAACAAAATTCAGTACACCACTTACTAACCCATGTAATAATAAAACACGTAAAAAGAGTGAACTGGCCACACCCAGTTAGGCTTGTGCAAGCCCCTCGCTCACTTACTAACACATGTAATAATAAAATAGGTAAAAAGAGTGCACTGGCCACACCCAGTTACGCTTGTGCAAGGCGCTCATCAATAATAAATTACATGGTGTATTTTGTAATCTAAGGAAGCTTGCAGTTGAAGAAATTTGATTTTTTAGCTCATGTTTAATCCATACTTAAAATCGCTTGTTAAGGTGTTTTTAAATATTAAATTATTATTTTTAATTTGGATGTTATTTTTGGACGATTATGATGTAGATGTAGATTCATTTTTGTTATACTTTAAAAACAATAGATAAATATACCGGTAAGAAAAA
>APFE030951629.1:80619-103546 GCA_000404065.3 Pinus taeda | reverse complement strand
AATAAACTTTTAAACTCAATAAAAATCTATATAAAATAAAATATAATTTTTGGTTATTTCACCAGAGTTTTGTTACTTGAAAACATAAAGGTGTCAGGAATATCAAAGTCCGAGAATCTTTTAGTTCGAATATTCTTTTAATGTTATATATATATAAATCTCGACAAAAGGGAATCTATTTATTTTTATTGATTTTTTTGGTTTTTTATTGGAGTTTTGTTACGTAAAAACATAAAGCTCTCAAGAATATCAAAGTCCCAGGATTTTTTAGTCGAATATTTTTTTTTATTACATAAAAACATAAAGATCCGGACAAAGCTAAGTTTAACTTTTCTAGATTTTGGGTTTTGTTAAGGTGGATTTCTGTTATATAATTTTTGGGAGATTGTTATTTTTATTATTTTAAATTTATAAAGAGATTCAAAATTTTAAAATATTTTAACATATCTTTTAAAATAAATATAAAAATACGAAATATTTTGTAAGAGGTAATTTTTAATGCAAATTGTGTTTATTTATTAATATTATTTATGGTTATATATGAGGAAAAGATTTTTGGGCTTTATTTTTTGAAGTCTATTCATTTTCCATTATTTACTATTTATATTATTTACAAATGTTCATCCAATTCTAATGATTAGGTGTTAACATTCTCTCCCTTAATCTGAAAGGATGTTGTTGATTCCAAGCATAGTTATGAATCTTTCCAATCTTTCTCTTCTAAGCGCTTTGGTGAAGATGTCTACAATCTGCTTATTAGTGGAATAGTAACATGGATGGATTGTCTTGGCCTCAACATGATGTCTAATCAGATGGTATTTTGTATTGATGTGCTTCGTTCGATCATGGAACTTTGGCTTCTTGGCCAACTTTATTGCAGAGGTGTTGTCAATCGTGAGTGTCACATCCACATGTTAAAACAAATATAAATAATAATAAAATTCACATGTTTCATCATATAATAAACTGAAAATATTTACCATGGAGAATATATGGCTATGAGAACATTATACTTTAGACAGTTGACATTTCTTTATTATTATTCTTAGGTCAAACCATAATACAAGTATGTAAGTGTATGTCTAATCATTTTCACTATCCTTGGATGGGTTTCATTACACGAGCCAAGAGGTCCATTTACCACTCTCAAGATTTATGCTGTGATTTGCATTAATTAACCAGGACTAAGCCTGGACTTACACTTTAATATCTGTCTTAATGGAATCCGTCCACTGTCCTATTTTGTTTCTTACCATTCGACACTTTGCATGCATATTAATTGCTCCAACTATTTATTGGCCTAGGTGGCGGTCTGGAGCTTTCGTTGTTGTACAACTCCATCGTTATCCTTAGGATCAATTCCTCATCAACGGCCTACGGCTATAGCTTGGATCGAACGACGCATATGAAACTTGGGGTTCTATGCCTTGGGTGTATTGGCATTGTTCGGTCATTGTGCACCTCCAGGGAAGGCATATCCCCTGCTCTGCCAAGGGATCCTTGCCCTACACAGGTTCTTCCAATTGTCTTGTTTCTGGCTAGGGTCTGCTCATTCTCCACATTCGTTCTCCGACAACATGGCATGACTCCTGCTCGTTTGTGGTTTCTCTGTCAACTTATTTGGAATCCGGTATCAGCATTCCACGGAGAGGGTTTCTACCAACGGCTACCATCAGGTGGTTTTGATTGAATATTCCCCTTCTATCGCTCTTTAATTTATTGCAGTTTATTATACGAGTTTTAATTTGGTTACCCATCTAGTTTGGATGGAGGGTTTCACAGGTACTGAAGATTTAGGTGATGGGCTGAGGAAAACCCTCATTCGGTCCTCTGCGCATGGAAATGGTGGAACCCTCTCATGACCAGGTACTTAAATCTTTCTATTTTTCTTATGCTGAGAGTTTTCCGGGTCAGAGAGCCCAGAGGTGGACTTTGTTTACAAATTGTTAATTTATTGGAGCTTGTCTTTACTATTTGGTATTATGTTTGGCCCTAAGGATGGTATAGTTAAAGAGTTATGGGGTCTGAAGAATCAACCCAACCCCATTGTTTTCATGAGTTTTGGGCGGCCTCGTGCCATTACGAAGTTTACTTTTGTATGGCCAGCTATGGATGTTGTAATACCCCTATCCTTTAGCAGCTTCGGCACTGTGAAATTTTTTCATGGGTACTAGTTATTTTCACCTCTGTAATTTTGTGATTCTAGATAAGACTGTATTTATCTCATTTGTCTGTGGTTTATTAAATGAGTTGGTAATATAAGTAAATCTATCTCGCGAGGGTACAGTTTGGATTTTGTAAACTTTCAAAGAGGGAAGTTGGTAGTTTATTTATCTCAGCCCTAAGTATTCTTTAAATTTCGCTTCGACTGTGTAAGATTTTTAGAAACTTTGATGATCCCGATTTCTGAATTTGTTTCTCGTTCTGGTATATATTACAATGTTAAATGGTTATATGTGTTATGACATCCTGCTTACCCTAATTTAGGGTTTTGCTTTCTTACAACATTGATTTGGCATACAGTATGATAAACATTTACAGGTGGAACTTCTGACTAAATTTCTGCTCCTGAATATTGGGCTTTCGTTATGATTTATATGTATATCTGGGTATTGTCACTTTTGAGTTCTTTCCATTGTAATTTTAACTATACTGTGTACATTGATAAGAATTGTCAGTTTTCAGCTTTCCACTGTAGTTTTAACTATGCTACTCATTGAATATAAATGATAAGCACTATCAATTTTCAATTTCCTTTCCATTGAAATCTTAACTATACTATTCAAGGAGTATAAAGATAAGCATTGTCAGTTTTTCACTGTAATTTTAACTATGCTACTCACTGAATATAAAAGTTAAGCATTGTCAGTTTTCAGTTGCCACTGTAATTTTAACTATGCTACTTGCTGAATATAAAAGATAGCACTGTCATTTTTCAATTTTCCACTGTAATTTTAATTATGCTACTCATTGAATGCTAACGAAGTAATCTAATTCTTATAGATATACAAAATGATTTACTTACAATTTTCCATAAATTAACCAGTCCATTGCTACTATCTGTTAGCAAGCTTCAAACATACACTTGTATAGAGGTATATGTTCTATCCTTACTAATACAAGAATTTTCACTTATCTGGTTCACGTTGTCTTCCAAATTTGGTCTACCACTAGACTTGCTCATTATTGTGCCTCCTAACCTTGAGATTACTATGTCAGTTAATCTTTCCCCGAGTTGTTCCTGATTACAGGAACCTTCTTTCTTTTAGAATCAAAATCTCTGCTATCTGGTCCTAACCAGACCTAGCCACAGAAATCTGTTTGACATATCAACACATATTTCCTTGCTTGCCTTTCTTGATCACTTCTTCCGGATCTCAGATACCCCTATTCTCTTGATCTTCTTGAATAAATCCTCAAGAAATCAGTTAGGGACAGGTAACTGTCTCTCTAATTACTTAGCAAGTAAAACAATATTTATAGATAACTGCTATTTCACTTTTCAAAAAAAAAAATCCAGAAATAGTTTTTATAACTAAAACAATAAATAGTTTGTTTGGTCTGCAGTAATTTAAATATTTACATGGTCTGGGGATATCACACTGAGCCACACAATTTCTTTTTTTGCCTCAATTACTGCCACATATTCGCCTCTGTTGCGGAATCTGTTGGAACTAATTGTTTGTGTGATCTCCAAGAAACAACTTCTGATCCAAGACTCATAGAATAACCTGAAGTAGTAATCTAAAATGATCATATTTTAAAATTGATGTAGAATTGATTGTTAACTGAAAGTGCAGAAATTGAGAGAACTGCTTGAGAAGAAAGACTTTACAACAACTGATTAAACATAAGTAAGATGCATAGTAGAAGTGAAAACAGTATAAAACACGGCGATACCAGACAAAAAAGTTGATTACGGAGTTTGTCCCTAATGGCCTACGTCTCTAGGTCCACTTTCAATATGGGCAACCACTTTATTAGGATTGAAACCAAAGAGTTCAATTACACAGATAATAGACTAAACTGAACATGCACGCAAGCACTTCTAATCATTATCGAAAGGAGTCTCTCTAAACCAGCTTTCCAATGCTTGTCATAGTTCCAAATTCCGACTCTGAATGCTCTCGTTACACTGAAAACAAAACTGCCTATGACCTCCAGAATTTGCATACAAAAACCAAAATCACTCTCCCCTCTCCAATGAACAAAAACTGCCTCTTATAGGCCTACAAATACATTCAAACTACTTTGGCCTAAACTTGGCATGAATTGGCTTATTTTTGGGTTCTTGGGCCTCAGTCCATTCACCTCTTGACTTCTTAATATAGGTTACCATGGTCCTCGCATTAGTTTGTTTAAAAAAATTCTAACAAAACCCAAAAACAGATTTTGGATAAGCCTGAATCCGTTAGCGGTTAGCTAACCGGGCGAAGGAGCTGACAACGAATGTGAACACAGTATTTAACCCGTAGTTAGGGCTTCAACGATTCCACTGACTGAGCGGTCTTTTTCCGTGTGTTCACATGCCCACAGTTATGGCTCCAACGGTTCCAATACTTTGGTTAATGTAACCTACGACAACCTGTTCACATGTTACAACCTACCATGGTAGATGCTATAGTTAACTCCAAGTCCGGCGGTTAACTTCTGACTAGCAATGGTACCTCTAACGGTTTATACACATCTGATCACATGAACCCATAAACCTTCGCGGTTTTGACGATACTATCTACTACGATTAGGGGCTGTAGCTAAAGGCCCTGACATCTCCGCTTGACTGTTCACATGTAATAGTCTCCACAGTTTTCTCTAACATGGTTACAGTCAATGGTTTAGGACTATGTACTATTATTTGTAATGTTTTTAATGTTTTGCAATAAGTTGAGGGTTATACAACATAGTTTTAGGTTAGGTTTTAATACATAGTTTTGTATTTGTAATATGGTTAGGGTTTTGAACATAGGTTTAGGTCTAGCATAGGGTTTTAATGGTTTAATGTGTATTGTTTAACACATAGAGTTGTAATGTAATGAGGTTCAAAAGGTTTAGACTTAGGTATGTATTTTTTAATGCACTTAAGGTTTAGGTAATAGGTTTAGCATCAGGACTTTTACACACCTTGGATTAAAAACCCTTTTACAACACATTTATCACAATTGACATTCACCCAACCATACGACGACAACCCATATCAAACCCCTACAACAGAAGACACACCCATGTCAATGATCAACCCTGGCGGAACTATCGATGAATGCTTGTCGACAACTAGATACAAAACCATCACCATGAAAGCCCTGAACCATAAACAACACTGTCAAAACTAACAACATTGAACTGAATGCTAATGACGACACTGAACACTGATGATGACCTATGAAAATGATCTAACGAGATCCTCCTAGATCAATTCTCTACACTTGAAAGCTTTTGGACCACAAAATTTTAACTAAACAAATAGTCGATGAGGATAGAGCTCCCTCACTTCCCACCTTGACCTGATGATGTACCAGTACATTCGATCAATCACCTAAAAGTGATGACCCTGATGATGCTGACCATGGCACTTTTTGAGTCGATGACCTGTTCCATCCATCTGCAGTATGAACAACTTGCGATGATGGCAAACAACCTCTTATGAACATGGCAATTGATTTCTTTCCATGAAGAACCATGAGTTAGTGATTCATAATCATCTTTGGAAACCGTCTCTACTGGATATTGTTCAATACCATCAACATGTTTTAACAATCTATTTTGCGGAGTAACATAGACAATCAAATATGTTTTTGACATCAAACCAGCTACTTGACTTGACATACTTTCCTGCTTCTTGATTACTAAGTGAAATTACTGCCATGAACCCTTCAAACTGTAAGGTAAAAACTGCTGCAACTTAATTTGTTTTTGAAAGTATTGAATTAGTTGTTGATTTGTTTAAATCACTTTTTATTCATTTATTAAATGATGTTTCCATTGATTAGCGCTTTCCCCTGATGCATAAGTTTCCCTCAGATACTTTGACACTGCTTTAGAAAAGGCTTTGATATGAAAACAAATAGGCTTCCTCTCCACTTGAAAACAGGTTTCCAAACTGTTTGAAACATGAAATGGTGACACAATATAAGAGAAATTTAACACTGGCTTTCCCCAATATTGACATGTATCCCTATAACTTTTAATTTCCAAACTTGGACCAAATTGATTCATTCTGACATTAGGAAGAGGAGCTTTAGGCACAAACTGTAATTCATGTTGTATTCCCTGCTTATGAGTAAGACGTTTGGTTTTAAATAGAACTGGAATAGTTTCTATCTCTTTAATCAAACCATCTTTAAGCTGAGACTCATAACCTGAACAAACATCATGTTGATTTTTATGTTGTTCCTTTACACAAATGATTACAAATATCTTATTTGAACTTATTAATCGCTTCATCTGATTAGTAACAACTAAATTCAAGTGATTTTTACTTTGATGTGCCCTGACAATAAATTTAGCCCCATCTTTCTTAAGGTGATATTTATGCTCTCTTCTGTAAAATATTGTATCATGGTCATAAAGATAAGGACTTCCTAAGACAACTCCACATGTCTATTGGAACCACATCTAATTCCACTTCATCAATGTAATTAGCTGTAATGGCAAACCTTAATCAACATTGTTTTGTGACTTTTATCTGAGTTGATTTATTTAGCCATCCTAATGGATAAGGTCTTAGATGATTCTGTGATTCCAAACCCGGATTCTTAACTAAATATTCAGATATTAAATTCACCTGTGATCCACTGTCAAACATTGTATCTATCTTTGTATGCTTAGAAGTTATCCTTATGTTAAACAATTCAACTCTTTTATCCTCATTTGAAGGATTTATGTTCGATGAAAATGCAATAATATTCGAACTTGAATTGGTATCAGAAGTTTTACTTCTCGTAACCATAGCGGTTATCCTCCTTTCATCACCTAAATTTGAACCTAGATCTTATTGGATTGTTGCAATTGCCTTCTTTTGATCCTTCTCCTTAAGGAAATTTTTGGGCTTAAGTTCTGGATGAAGTTTCCAACACTTAGATTCATCATGATAGATTCTCTGGCAATGAGAACAAGTGGGTCTTTCCTTCTGAGCTATCGATGATTTCTTTCTCTTCTAATTGTTCTTCCCCTTACTATCATTGGAATATTTGATTTCCAACTCTTTGGATGACTGCGATGAAAACTTGAATGGTTTTCCATGTGATTCAGTATGTACGGCTTGAACACACACTTCATCAAAATCATCAGGATTAAATATTAATATTGTATGTTGCAAATATGAATGTAAACTACTGATGTATTTTAATAAAGTTTCATGTGTACCCAATGAAATACCAAGCGCTAACGTTGTCTATTTGAACTCCTGAACTCTCTGCCCTTTACCTTGCCTTAGATGCTACCAATCAATAACAACGTGCTACATGTATCCTAAAGGATATAATTGTTTCCTAAGAGCTTTTAAAAACTTAGACCATGAAGAGATGACTTTTCCTTTCCACTTTACATCTATCTGAGTTTTACTTTCCCACCAAATTAAAATTGTTCCCCCCTTTCTAAGTGTAGCTAACTGAATTTTCGTTTTATCGTTAGAAATGTTCTGAATACGAAATACACTTCTAATTTCTTAATCCAGTTATCTAACTTTTTAGGATTCATTTCGCCATCATAAATAGGTAACTCAAATTTTACATCAAGTTTTAAAAGAGATGCTTTCTTAGGTTTCTTTTCTATTTCAGATTCTACACTAGAAGAAGAAGAAGAAGATGATGGAGATGATGGAGGTGAAGGTGGTTTATTAGCCTTGCCTTTACCTTTGTCCTTCTTCGATGTCTTTGAAGAGGAAGCTTCATCTCTCGCCTTCTTGTCTTCGTACAGTTCTCCCAACATATACTGCATAGTCAAGAATGCTTGCTAAAATTGTTCATCACTCATCTTAGTTTTAGTGTTTTCACCTACATCAGATTTTGTCATGGTCGACTTATGAACAACTCATCGTTTTCCGATCTCTGGATCAATTTGCTCAAGGATTCCTTCTCCTTGTTGCAACTTTGACCTGGTTAACATTCAATGGAAAATTCTACAAACAAAACCTGCTTTGATACCAAGTTATATGATCTGAAATGATCATATGTTAAAATTGATGTAGAATTGATTAACCATTATTGAATTGATTGTTAACTAAAAGTGCGGAAATCGAGAGAACTGCTTGAGAAGAAAGACTTTTCAACAACTGATTAAACATAAGTAAGATGCATAACAGAAGTGAAAATAGTAAAAGAACACAACGATACTAGACAAAAAAGTTGATTACAGAGTTCGTCCCTGATGGACTACGTCTTTGGGTCTGCTTTCAAGATGGGCGACCGCTTTATTAGGATTGAAACCAAGGAGTTCGATTACAGAGAGAATAGACCAGACTGAATGTGCACACAGGTACTTCTGATCACTGTCAAAAGGAAGCTCTCTAAACCAGATTTCCAACGCATGTCACAGTTCCCAATTCCGACTCCATATGCTCTTGTTACACTGAAAACAAAACTGTCTATAACCTCCAGAATTTGCATACAAAAATCAAAATCACTCTCCCCTCTTCAATGAACAAAAACTGCCTCTTATATGCCTACAAATACATTCAAACTACTATGGCCTAAACTTGGCATGAATTGGCTTATTTTTGGGTTCTTGGGCCTCGGTCCATTCACCTCTTAACTTCTTAGGATAGGTTACCATGGTCCTCGCATTAGTTTGTTTAACAAAACCCAAAAACAAAGTTTGGATAAGCCTGAGTCCGTTAGCGGTTAGATAACTGGGTGGAGGAGCTGACAACAAATGTGTACAAACTATTTAACCTATGGTTAGGGCTCCGACGGTTCCGCTGACTGCACAGTCTTCTGCCTTGTGTTCACACACCCGCGGTTATGGCTCTGGTGGTTCCGGTACTGTGGTTAATGTAACCTTCGACAGTCGTTTCAGATGTTACAACCTACCATGACAGATGCTATGATCAACTCCAAGTTTGGCAGTTAACTTTTGACTATCAATGCTACCTCCGATGGTTTATACACATCTGATCACATGAACTCGTAACCCTTCGCGGTTCTTACACGGCTATCTGCTGTGGTTAGGGACTGTAGCTAAAGGCCTTGACATCTCCTCTTGACTCTTCACATGTAATAGTCTTCACAGTTTCTCCGACGTGGTTACGGTCAGCGTTTTAGGATTGTGTATTGTTATTTTCAATGTTTTTAATGTTTTGCAATAGGCTGAGGGTTATACAACATAGTTTTAGATTAGGTTTTAATATATAATTTTGTATTTTTAATATGGTTAGGGTTTCAAACTTAGGTTTAGGTCTAGCATAGGGTTTTAATGGTTTAATGTGTATTGTTTAACACATACAGTTTTAATGTCATGAGGTTCAAAAGGTTTAGACTCAGGTGTGTATGTTTTAATGCACTTAGGGTTTAGGTAATAGGTTTAGCATTAGGACTTTTACACACCTTGGATTAAAAACCCTTTTACAACACATTTGTCACAATGTGACATTCACCCAATCATACATCGACAACCCATATCGAACCCCTGTAATGAATGACACACCCATGTCGATGATCAACCCTGGCAGAACTGTCGATGAATGCTTGTCGACATCCAGATACAAAACCATCACCATGAAAGCCCTGAACCATAAACAAAATTGTCAAAACTGATGATACTGAATTGAATGCTGACGACGACACTGAACACTGGTGATGACCTATGCAACTGATTTGACGAGTTCCTCATAAATCAAGTAGACACCCCAATTTCTTTGTCTCCATTAAAGTCCAAATTAGAGTATCCAATCAAGATGAAGTTTCCCACCTGTGTGTACTTGAGTCCAAAGTCTTGGGTTCCCTTCAAGTAATTTAGACTTTTTTTGCAGCATACCAATGTCCCTCATAAGGCTTTTGCATAAACCTAGAGAGGATCCCAACAACAAATGAAATGTCTTGTCTAGTAGGAGTCAGGTAGTTGATGCTTCCTACAAGTTGTCTATACCTTGTTGCATCCTCAAATTATTTTCCTTCAATGGATGTGAGCTTTAAGATATGTTCCATTAGAGTAGTTAAAGGATTACACGCAGCCATGCCAAGCTTGTTTAACAAATCTCCAATATACTTCTTTTGAGAGAGGAATATATACTTTGGATGTTGAGTTACTTCAATACCAAGATAGTAGTAAACATAGCCCAAGTCAGTCATTTCAAAACCTTTCCTCAATTCCTTCTTTATGGATGCAATGTAGCTCTCATTGTTCCTTGTCATCAAAAGATCATCTACATATACTACAAGATATACAGTTGTTTTGCCAACTTTCTTGACAAACAAAGTTGCATCATCAAGATCATAATGTTTGAAGTTGAGTTTCAGAAGATGCTAAGTTAACTTTTCACACCAGGATCGCAGTGCTTGCTTGAGGCCATACATGGATTTCACAAGTTTGCATACTTTATGTTCACGTCCCTTCACAACAAATCCTTCTAGATGGGACATGAAAACATTTTCTTTTAGATCTCCATTCAATAAAGCTGTTTTTACATCCATTTGATGGAATTTCCAATCATTCTTAGTTACCAAGGCAAAGAGTGTACGGATGGTAGCCCATTTTGTTGTGGGGGCAAAAGTATCTTCATAATCAACCCCTTCCTTTTGTGCAAAACCTTTTTCCACAAGCTTGGCTTTGTGCTTGTCAAGTGAGTCATCAACTTTATACTTGTTCTTGTAGACCCACTTGCAACCAATTGGTTTGGTTCCCAATGGAGGTTCAACCAGCTTCCAAGTTTTATTCTTTATTAAGGCATCATACTCCTTTTGCATCGCTTCTTTCCATTCATCATGAAAAACGACTTCTTTGAAGGAAGTTGGTTCAAAATCTATAGACAAATTCAGTTCACAATCATAAGAAACATCCATATCAATAGGTGAATCATAATCATCTACATCACCTCCATTTTGCCTGGTTGAATTTCTTGTTCCTGACTTTTCGACCTCATCAAGATGAACACTTTCAAGTGTCTTTGTTAACCATTTTGGGGGACCTTTCTGAGATGTTCCAGGCTGCTAAGTTGACTGAGTTGGGACTGAATCAAGATTGAGTCTCCCAATTCTGTCAATCACATCACTCAAAGTATCATCAGTGACCAGAACTTTATGTGGGGGAGAGAGTGCTTCAGAAGAAGATTCCATAGATTGATCCAGTATAGGAATCCCCCCTTCAAGATGTGGAATCTGATTATCAAATTCTTGGAACGATTTTGCATGTATGAATCTATCCAATCAATTAAGTTGCCGCTCAACAACACCATCAGCTTTGGAAGATTCAAGAAAGATTAAATATTTAGATTCAACAAACTTCTTATTAACTTCATCATAGAGATGATATGTTTGGATGTATTTGAATACCCCAAGAAGATACACTTACGATTCCTTGCACCAAGTTTGTTTCTTTGTACCTTTGGTATCAAGGCATAACAGGTGGAACCAAAGACCTTGAGATGCTTAATTGAAGGAATGTGGTCATACCACATTTCATAAGGAGGCTTGTTTCTAATAACATTAAATGGACATATATTCTTTACATATACAACAAATAGAATTGCATCAGCCCAAAACATCAATTTTACATTCTTGAAAGACATCATGGAACATACCATATTTAAGATTATCTTATTCATTCTCTCAGCTACTCCGTTTTGTTGGGGATTATAAGGCATAATTGTTTGATGTTTGATCCCATGTTGGTGAAGATATTTTTCAAATTCATTTGAAGTGTATTCTTTTCCATTATTAGTGCGAATACAACTAATATGAGATTGTGCATCATTTTCAATCCATATATGAAAGTTCTTGAATGTTTGAAAAACATCAGATTTGTTCTTCAATAAATAAACCCAACACATTTTGGTGTAGTCATCAATAAATGGCATCATATATTTATTTCCATTTATAGAAGGAACAGGCATTGGACCACATGAATCTGAATGAATGAGTTCAAGTTTTCTATGTGCTCTGGAATGTGAATCATGAAAAGACTGTTTGCTATGCTTTCCTAGAATACAAGCATCACATTGCTTAAGTTTCCTATGAATTGTAGGCAAACTAATAACACCATTTTTCATCAACAAGAAAAGGTTGTCATATTTCAAGTGTCCAAACCTAGCATGCCATAAAAGACTTGATGGAAATGTACCTACATCATAATGAGAACTGTATGAGAAATTTTGTGCACAAGCAGAGGTACCTTGCAGCTTTAGAAGTCTTTCTTCTTTTATCCCCATCATGACAAGTGAGTGACCTGATGTTTTTCTGACCTCAACCTTGCCATCAAACAATGGATGGAGTGTCCTTGCTGGTGGATGTGGACAAAGGACAACAAGTTTCTCCTCAGCTGTGGGAGATATAAAACATCATGTAGAAGAAAGTATGGAAGACTAGGCAATTTGAGCCTGATTGTGCCAAGTCCTGATGGCTTGAGTTTTGGTTTGTCTGCAAAGTATACTACTCCATCAACATTATCTGTAAATTCTTCAAAATAATCTCTTCTAAAATTCATGTGGCAAGTTGCTCTTGAATCAAGCAACCAATCATTTTTCCAAGAAGCAAGTGAAGCATTAAACAATTCTTCATTTACTCCAATATTACAATGTGACACAACATAGTGAGAGGATTCAGGTGCTTTACCTTTCTCTTTGTCATTGGTTTTACCTTTGGCTTGATTTCTTTCCTGCTCAATTTTGTCCCAAGGCAACTTGCATGTGGATGCATCATGTGATCCATCTCTATTGCAACATATGCAATGAAGATCAAACATTTCTCCTTGAGAGTGTCTAGCCCCCCTTGCCTCTGAAATTTCTTCCTCCTCTTCCTCTTCGACCACCTCTTCCTCTAAAAGAATCTTGAGCATGATCCTTCTCTCTATGTGAAATACATACAAATTCTTCAGAAGACTGAGGAGTTGTCTTTTTTCCAAAAGCCTTCTCTCTCTTAGCAAACTTTTTCACAAGGGAGTCGAAGGTAATCTCTTTGAGGTTTCCATTTGCTTGCAATGATTCAAGATAATTTGAATAAGTGGAATAAAGTTCCTTAACAAAAGCTATAAGAGGAATGTCTAGTTCAACATTAGTGACTTTGATATCATGCATAATAAATCTTACTCCTGATGCCAAAGAAAGAGGATCATCATTTTTTAATTCAAGACTGAACAATTTAATCATCAATTGGACAACTTCAAATTCAGTGTGAGTCATAGAGTTCCTTCAACTTCTGTAAGGCTTCAAAAGCATTTGAAAATGGTGAAATATGTCGATTCACCTCTTTATTTACAAATGCTGCAATCAATGCTTAGGCCTTGTTCTTGTTTAAACAAATGACGAATTTCTTGTCTGAGTTAGACTTTGAAGGTTCATTATCTCCTTCTCCTACACAAACTCCTTTCCACAGCTCATTGAAAATGAGAGTGTGCTTTATCTTCCGCGACCATTCTGGATAGTTCTCTTTCCCAGAGAGAACTACTCCAACTATAGAGATTAATGAATGCATTTAAAAAATACTTTGCTGCCAATATATAAGAATTGTACTTATGGTGGAAAAAAATGCAGTTCTAGTGGCAAGAATGCACTTCATATGTACAAAAATGCAATATGATATTTATGGGACAGAGGTAATATTTGGGGTAGTTGTTATAAGGGGGAGATTATATGTGGTAGACAGTATTAGGGGGGAGTATTAACTAGGGAGGTATTAACTAGTGTGTAGCCAATGTATGGGGGAAATAGTAATCAACGTATGGGAGAGGTGAGTTACCATGTGTGGTATTCAATGAGAGGCAGTGCGCAGTTGGGAGAGGGCCGAGAGGCCGAGGCTTGAGGGAGAGGTATTAATGGTAGGCAATACATAGTTGGGAGAGAGCTGAGAGGCCAAGGCTCGAGGGAGAGGACTGAGAGTGGTATTAACTAGAGTAGGATGAATCAATGCAAAACAAACACACGGAAGCCTATTTGGGGAGTGATGTCGTGATATGAGAAGGGAGAAGACTAGAGCATATGACCGGGGAGGGTGAATACGTAGGCACGCCAGGAGTTGAATATGACATAGGATATTATATATGGAGTAGTATTCAGGTCCGGTGTAGTGGTGTGATACTACACCACAATACCCCAACATGGGGATTGTTGAGTGGTATAACCTCGAGAGTCGAATACATAGTTACAGTCTTAAAACAATGAGGATTACGCATACCAGATTAGCAATATTGCAGCATTCAACGGAGGTAATAACAATGCATTGTCCTTTCATACTTAGGTGCACATCATGGCAGCTCATTCGAGAGCGATTCTAAAATGAAAGGTGCAATTGAATGCAAGCTGCTCCTCATTGTTCTTTCTCAAATTTCGGAGACACCACTTGGTTGGGCCTGCGTAGTGGGAGGTGTGAATAGAGAGGAGCGGATACAATATTAACCAATGAGATTGTAGAGGAAACCGTAGTGGAATATGTATTCAATACTAATGCAAGAAAGAGAATATGACAGAGATGTTAGTTCTGCAAAATAGGTAGAACATAGGCAGGAGGGAGTTACAAGGCACAAAAAAGCCAAAAATGGGGTTGACTCTTATACCATATCAAACCAGGAGGTAACTCCTCAATGCAAATTGTGTTTATTCATTAAGATTACTCATGGTTATATACAGGAAAGAGACTCTTAGACTTCACCTTCCAATGTCTTTTTATTTTCCATTATTTCCTATTTATATTATTTACAAATATTCAACCAATTCCAATAATTAAATATAACAAATTTAAATTATACTAATATTATTTTAAAATAAATTTTCACTTCCTGGGAAATGATGTACCATTGAATTATGATTAGAAGTGCACATCACATGACAAAAAAAAATTAAAAAGGCGGGGAATCACTTTTAAAGTGGAATCAAATAATTAGAGTGGAACATCTCATACTTTTAAAGTGGAATCAAATAATTATGATACACATCACTTTTGTAGTGTACTGGAACCCAATCCAATTTGTTCTCATATACACATATAGAAGTCATTTAACGAGGCGGAGGAATTTTCTAGATAGCTAAAAGTGGTTGGAATCCAAGCAAAAAAAATTCAAAAAATCTTGTAGAGGTAGTGCTTTATTCGTGTTTTTGATGGTGGAAATGGATTCATCACCATCAAAAATGTCTAGGACACCTAAAATTTTGAAATTTAACAACTATAACTTGGATTTACAAAAATCCTTGCGGGATTTTTTCTAAATATGACAAGAAATTCCATAACTTTCCGGGCAACTCCTCTGCCTCGTTAAACTATGGGTATACATATATACCTTTTGTATGGAAAATAAATAAATCAATTATATATATATGTGTGTGTATAAAATAATGATGTGATGTGAAAATGTCAATTTTTTTAATAAGATTTGAGCATATTACATTGCTCTTACTTGGCTATTACAACTTCTGTACATATAACAAATATATCCTGATATATAGTTTTATTTATTTATTTATTATTATTTATTTAATATTTAATTGATTTTAAATATATAGATTAATATAATGACGCGATATTTAGAAAAATGGTAAGTGGATGTTGATGTGCTTTTAAGTGTTTACTTGATGGGTTGTTGATAAAGTTAGACATAGGTTGATGAATGATTTATATAGCAGTTGTCTTTAGTGAGACTTTTTGGAGGCTTTTCCGGTGGGTTTTTCCGGCCAAATTTCTCTAAATTCCGACAGCGATATATTGAAATCGCAAGTTTGATAGGTAATTTCTGCACAATCAAAGCATCCTAGAGGTTTTTCAGGGTGCTGAATCCAAATATGCAGTTAAAAAACCATTTTAAATAATACAAATCAAGATTTAACCCCAATTTTTTCCGCCGGATTCCGTCACTGGAATCTCCAAAAAGTGACACTAAAGACAACTCCATTTATATCGTTGAATATTATTGATTGATATCGCAGTTCTTTATTTTTATATGTTAAATGATAAAATTCACTTTTTAGACCTTAGTCGTGATAAAAAAAATCTATAAATATGAATTAAAAAAAATAAATTAATATATAAAATATTTTGTATATTTTTCTAACCCTCTAACTTTAATCACAACCAACCATACCTTCTTCGTTTTTGCATTGCACTAGCCTATTAAAGTTTGACTTTAATCATAATCTACCATTGCATAATAGACCATACATTCTTTGTTTTTGCACTATCAATAAATCATTACAAAACAAAAAACAACTTAATATAGATGATTTGGGTCATGAAGTATTGCTACTAGTATATTGGTTTGCAAGCAAACTTCAAAGCGAGTAAAATGTTCCAATCATAGGTATTATAATTGAGTACATTTATAATAATATTATAATTAATAGTTAATTTGATCTTAATTAAGGTTTATTATTTTGAAAAAATATAAGTTTAGAAAATAATAAAAAATTTTAAATAAAAAAGATTTTACATATATATCAAAAACACAATCTTTATGGACAATTTATATTACTAGGTATAGAAAATATCAATTCTCCGAAAAATTATAAAATATGAATTTAAAAAATTATAAAATATGAATTTTTAAAAAACACGATCTTTGTAGACAATTTATATTACTAAGTACCAAAATTAATTCTCAAATTGTTACATGATTAGTGATTATTATGTTTATAAAATTTAAAAGTTAATGAAGGCTAACTCATGAGAAAAGAGAGTATTAGTAACGATGAAGGATGAAGGATATTGTGAGATTATATATAATATAATATATATATATATAATATATATATATATATGGTAATGATTAAGATTTTATATTAAAAATATTTATAATTGAACTGTATATCTAAGTTTATAAAATGGTATATAATTTTGGTAAGACATTACTTATGAATTTTCTTTTACATATAATCCATCTAAAGAAGAGTTGAAATTGATCATCCAATACTACTTTGAAGTGGCTCCACAAGTGTATTAGCTCACATACTAACTTAATAGCAACACAAAATAACAAAACATGCTCTAAAATTAAAAGAGAAGTCTAGAAATTGAAATTCCTAGAGCAATTCTTAACATTTAGGCCCACTTGTTTTTGCATCTTTAATTGTCAATGCCATGGTGTGAGCATTGCTAGTGTTAATCCCAAATGGAGCTCCAATAGAAGTGCCAAGCGGTTTCAAGAGGGTCCTAGATGGTGTGCAAGGAAGATAAAAGTAAGATAGTTAGAGGAGGCAAAATCCATAGAAATGTCAAAAGAGTTAGGAAGAGGAGACATCATGATGTCAAGAGCAGCTTGAAATGGGATGCACCCAACCAAATGTTGCAGTGACATTAAAGTGGATGATATATGCACTTTTTTATTTATTATAAATTGTAATGAGGGTATGGGATTCTACATCCACCTCTCTCATATTAAGAATGTACTCCCTTGCTTCAATAGTGCATTGGTCCCGAGCCCTATTATTTTCCCAAAGATACTACTCAAACCCTCCTTTTCAATGATTCCACTATAGAGTCTAATATGTGACATTATCAATCATTTCCATTACATCCTTCTCAAACTATTTTAATCCCTTTTTTAGGTCATTAAAACTAAAAAGAATGCTCTAGTAGTTGCAACAATGAAAACATAGGGGATTCATTAATTAGGGAATATTATATGATGTGAGTTCATATTAGGGGGTTTAAAATTAAAGATATTAGAAGTAATATATCGGTATAGTTGATATACAAGGAATCTAAAAGGAGATATTATAAATGCCACAAGAAATGGCTACATAGGATATCTAGTGAAATTAGGATTTTTTTAAATTGGAAAGATGTATTCAGCAGGAAATTCATCAAAATGATTTTAGTAAGTATTATTTAATATCTAGTGAATTAAGAGTATTCTTTATTCTCCCATGAACACCCACTATGTCATAGGTTTACTAAGTGAAGCACTTGTGAGTAACAATGTATTATTATCCATGGTTGTACCCTCATGAAGACTCAAATTACTTAAAATCAAGGAGTGTAGAATTGGAGAAGATTCCCAACTCTTACTTTGCTTATAATCAATAACATTTTCGCAAGACAAGACCAATACTATAACATCAACCAACCAATACATCCCGCATACATGAGCTACCTCATCCATTGTATAATTCATAACTATGTAGAAGTATGGGGAATGGATAAGAGAAATGATAGGTTAATGCCATTTGTTTCATCCCACACAAACTTTAAGACAAGAATTCCACCATATAATGATCGATGGTCTCACAAAAATAATCAATTAAATTTGCATGATATCAACTAACCACATGGCTTCCTATGAAACCCATATCTCACTTCCCCTCTAATCCCAAGACTCCAAAGAGTTAGGATAACATAATGTATAAGGCTTACACATAGGATGAAATATTAACATTTTACTTTTGACCCCTAAACCTCCCTTTCAATCCTCTCTTGTGGAACCATAGACCCCATGTATTTTTCCATCCTTTGTTTGTAGCTAATGATACCCTTTTATTGCCCATGTACAATATTTACATATTACTTCATTGTTCATCTCTCAACCCTTCATCATATACATATATACATACATTGCTAACTCAAGAATTAAAATCACGATGTTTTAATACTAAGCACCAATGCTTGAATTGATGTGAAGCACTAGATGAATATGAAAAATGAATTTTCAATTTGTTTTTATTTACTTTGATGATGATTTTCTTCAATCAAATATTTTATAACAAAATATTTTAACCTACCTCAATGTTTGTTATGGGGCCATACACTAGTATTACTCTTAAAGGTTATATGCACCAATGTGATAAGACAAATGAACCACATTGGTAAAATGTTTTTGCTAAGAATCTCATCCACTTGCCTTTCATAGAAACCTCTAGTATAAATGGAGAAGAAGAAAAAAAATCAAGGATTTTTCATAAAATCCTCAATTATGTGGTGTTTTCCTTGTAATGAAATATATCTCACCATTTTAGTGCTCTCCTTTTCTAATCCTTTTCTAAAAGGTTAACGTATCTTGTAGTGACATCCTACCTATGAGATAGATTCAATGTTAGTATCATTTATATCCCTAATTGCAATTAATCTTAGATAGTAAACCATCATGTCATTTTATTTGTAGGAGCATATTCAAATCGATGTGCCAAACTACCTTATGGAATATGATCAACAAATTACAAAGCAATGATTCAAACTAGATAAATACCTAACAAATATAATTTGGGCCATATTGTGAATTTACTTAAAAGTACCACGACTTCAATATTTGTTTATTTATAGCCCCAGGGTGAGTAAAATTTTGCAATCAAACTATGTAATTTAAAATTGATGCTAATGTCATTAGTAATGGCTAAATTTATTTTAATTTAAACAACTATTATTATTTTATATCCAATATATTACTAATGCATAAAGCAAAAGGTTTACAAGGTAGCAGATAATACAAGAAAATAAAATTTGACTAATCCACATGACTAAATAGAGTATAAGAGGAATCTAAATATGGACTTGTTACCCACCACCTGTGGGAAGTATATATGCGAGAAAACAAAATCTCCTAGATGGTCCTCAGCCAGTAGCCAGCAACCACTTGGATCTACCAGATAGCTCAATGTGCCATTGTCTCTGCCACTTGAGCTAGCCATGTGTTCCCTCGACCACTTGTCATGAATGTATGTTTGAAGATGGGCCTCTCGATCCCAAAGGTATGGCTTTTCATTAGTAAAGTTGAGTAATTTTCCTTGTCATGGGAACTTTTGAACATGGATTGGTGGGGGGATTCTGTGAAAAGAGTGGGTTAGGCTTATATTCTTGTCTCCACTACCCGATTTCATGGTTACCCTTGTATCCTAGTTCGTGGGATCTCCATTAGTGACCATTTGGATTTTGGGTTGGCACTATATGGGAAATCCCAATTTTAGTTGTGTTGTCCTGATTCTTGATACTACCTACATCACTCCTCTTCCATTCATTTTAGCCCCATTCATTTATTTTACCATCTGATTCCACATAGGGTTAGCCATCCATCCCCTTAGGTCAGGCCCGAAACAATGCCCCATAGGTTGATGCAACAAAAAAGAAAAGAAAAAGCATAATTTGGCCACTCTCAATGGGAATTGTACCAAAAAATGCAAAAGATGGCTAGGGTATATAAATTTAACACGTGGGCAAAACCCAAACATGAGCTCTGCCCCTTATCCATGGACATCACCCTAGTTCTTGTGGGCCCTAGATGAGCCCGTTGTATCATTAAGGAAACCATGATTGTCCCAACCCCTGGTGGGCGATGAACCGCCCCACATTAAGGGGGTATTCAATGCTACATATTACACATCATGCTCTCATCCCATGGAGCCCCAAGCAGTTATGAGGAAAAAACAATAAAAGGCAAAAGCCATATGAAGAAGGGTGGAAAAACAAAGGTCGGGGTAACTCATGTACCACGATTTTCTCCCTCCTACACTCATATACCCAGGTGTCAGATTCCCTTATTTTAGATACCCCAGCTCCTTAGCATGTGGTATGTGTATTTTCCTTAATCCCCACTCTGTTCCATTATTATATCACTTGCCACCTACCATTCAAGGGATGTACCATGGACATGTCACCCCCTCTAGAGGTTGAAACCACCTAATAGGTTTCTTGGCTAACCCTTATTGAGCGTTGAGAGACATGGGCCTCCACCATAGCTGAGATTACTTCATGGATCCCTAGAAACGTTCATTTATTACTCCTATTCCTCTTTTTGAATGAGGATGATGCATCTGCTTCACCATGCCCAACCGGCTCCACAGATGCACCATACACTCGAAAGATGTTCCAAGATCCAGAGGATTGTTCCCCGCTACAGAGGCATGGCTTATGTCATCATTCTAGCCCTTACAGACGGTCGACAAGAACTTTCGATCCATTTGGAGATCCATAAGGCTGACCTTGTGCCCCCACACCCAATTGGGAGCACCAAATAATGTTTCTTGGAAAACAAGGGACTAACCCCTTGTCCATTATGATGGGTGTCCATTTCTACATCATGTCACCCTTTGGACTTCATTAGACACCTTCAAAGGCCCAACGACTCACTTTTTTTATCATTCAACCCTCTTGAGAGGCTTATTCATGTATTATTGAGCTATTTGGTGGGATTGTCACCAAAAGTTTGTTATTATGCACATTATTTTATTCTAGGGGATAAATTAGGCCTAATTAGCTAAATAAAATTCATAAGAAAGTATATAAATAGAAGTGTGATGGAATCATTTGATCATCATCACTTGGCTTGGATCATTCTCTCTTGTGATATTTTTGCTATTCTTTTTAGAGGATCAGATTGGGTGGATGGATGAATTTTGGTCTTTGGATATCTTCATTTTTGGCTTGGAGCTTCTATATTGGCATATGATGATTTTCGCTATACTAGGCTAAAATTTGCTGCTCTTCTTGTATGAAATGGTGTAAATTTTCCTTTTTATAGTGTTGCATCATGTCATGGACCATGTTTGAATAAGTGAATATTACTAGAGATATTTCCTTGAAATTTTATCTTGATAAGTCCTCACATATTACATATTGAAGTATAAAGACCTTGAAGCAATTGTCCCATGCCCTAATTGCTATGCGAAATTTTTTTAAAGGCCTTCTTGACCAAGTGAAATTATCCCAATAATTGGAATCTCCTTGAATCCATTTCTCCCAAAGGATTAGGCACTGGTCCTCCATAGGTGATCACCAAAAACATATTCTTTATCACCTTTCTCTCCTTCTTCTAGGCCTAGCCTCAATGGGGGACCTAGGGCATCACATTTCTCATAAGTTACCCATCATAAAATTTCGATCTCCTAGCCTCTACTACACTATTGTGTTTCCTAGGATCCCTCCAAATTTGAATCTGTTCCAATGGTGGGATATTGAGATATTTCAAGACCTAGCTCCGATATTGCTTCTTTCCCTTTGCTTCCTTTGGCTAGTGACTTCATTGGGATTATTGCATCAAATTCAAAGAAAATTTCTCCTTTAATACCTTTCTCCCTGTCAATTAGGTCAATCACACCCTTGGTTGATCAATTCTATCCCCTTGACCTAATGCTATGACCACTAGGTCCCATGTGGTCCCTCAACCTTTTGAAGATAATTCCATGAAGACCACTTGGAATCCAAGTTTTCACAAGGATTTTAGGGTCTAGGAATCTCCTTGACAAGTCATATATTAAAACCCTAGCCTTTGAAATTCTCTCGAGCCCTTCCTAGAGAGCCTTTCATCTTTCTTTCCAAGCAAGCAAGCCATATATTTGAGCCTCTCTTGTGAATAGGCTTCTAGGATCCCCTTTCATCCTATCATTGATCCATTCATCATCATGATCCTTATTATACCAAATCTCCTCCCATCGGTGAAAGTTCGAAAAGAGCAGGGAGCCTTAGTTGAGGTGATAGTGGGCTATCGCTCCATTGTTGCCCTTGAACTAGTAGTTGTCCTATAGGACCCCCTCCTAGGACCCGCCTTAGTTTGAGCAGTAATAGGACCAAGAAACACAATCCTCGTGGATGATTTATACTACTAAGTATCCCATATCAATTATAAAAATCTCACATTTGAACTTACTTCGTAAGGATGATGACAGGTTTCATGAAGCTTAGGATTACCTTTCTAAACAATAACTATGCTCTTCAAATGTTGTATATTTTGATGGGATTTTTCTGTGAGGTTTTTTCCTACAAAACTCCCAATTTTGTGAATAGTGGTATGTATTGGATATCAATTTTGGTTTTCTCTTGGTCACGAGACTCAAGATTGAATTTTTTTGAGTAAGAAAAATTGTACTTCCTAA
>APFE030951629.1:44250-79577 GCA_000404065.3 Pinus taeda | reverse complement strand
TCTTATGATGTTTATAAGGAAAGTTGGACTAACTCAGAAGAAAGGAGTATTAGCAAATGTCATTAAAATTAAAGGCTTGAAACTACGGTGAGGGATATTATTTACTCAATTTATTTTCATGGTAAAATATTTGGGAGCATAGTTAGGATTTTATATTAAAATAATCATAATTAAATTATAGTTGGGATTTTTAAAATGATAAGTAGGGTTAGGTAAACCTTACCCAAGCATATTCTCTTACATATCCCAAAAGGAAGACACAACTATTTTCTTAGTAATAAAGTGACCGCATAGGTATATTGTGTTGCATATATACCTAATAACAACATAAAATGATGGAACATGTTTTAAAGATAAAAGTAAAAAATACCAAGGGCCCACCTACATCATTGAATCTTTCATTTCTAGTGCCATAATGTTAGTTTTGCTAGCATTATTCCTAAAGAGGGTTCCAACAAAGGTGAGGAGTAACATTCAAAGAGGGTCCCACATGTTGCTAACCATTATTCGTATTGTGGTTCATGGATTTTCTAGGTAATCCAAAAGTGGAAGAATCTACATAAATATCCAAAGAGATAGGAGGAGGAGACATCGACATTTTAGGAGGAAGGTTGAGATAAATCTCCATGCTCCTTACCAAATACTACACTAACCCAATGGTGCAAGTCATCTTCATTTACTTTCCTCTATAAACTATTATGAGGGCATGAATTTCACCTCCCACTCTCAAGCAATTGACATGGTCACCTATTCAAATATCACACTAGTCCTAAACCTTATTTTTCTCTTGATTTCACCACAAAAACCTTTCTTTCGAATAATTAGATTATAGATCCAAATAGGTAATGTTACCATTTGCTTCTGCTATATATTTTCCATATTTCTTTATTCCTTTCAATAGGTTTTTATGATCACGAAGAATGTTATAATAATTGTAACAATGACAATGTGGAATGATTACACTCTCATGGAGACTCAAATTGCCTACAATTAGGGAGTGCAAAAGTCACATAGGGTTATCCTCCCCCTCCTGTTGTCCACACCTTGGGGTAGACCTAGAATGATGCCCCAGAGGTTGATGTAGCTAAAAAGAAGAAAAAGCATAATTTGGCCACTCTCAATAGAAAATGTACCACAAAATGAAAAATATGGTCAAGACATACAAATTTAGCACATGGGAAAAAGCCAAACATCAACTTTACCCCTTATCCATGGTCATCACCCTAGTTCCTATGGGCCCTAGATGAGCCCCCTCTATCATTAAGGAACCCACGATTGTCCCAAACCTTGGTGGGTGATGAAATGCCCCACCTTAAGGGGGTATTCACTGCTACATATTACACATCATTCTCTCATCCCTTGGAGCCCTCGGCACTTATGAAGAAAAAACAATAAAGGAAAAATGCATAGGAAGAAGGGTGGAAAAACAAAGGATGAGGTAACTCATGTAACACGATTTTCTCCCTCCTACACTCATATACTCATGTGTGGGTTTCCCTCATTTTAGCTACCCTAGCACCTTAGCATGTCGTCTAGGTGTTTTCCTTAATCACCACTCTGTTCCATCATTATATCACTTCCCACCTAACATTTGAGGGATGTACCATGGATATGTCAACCCCTCTAGAGGTTGAAATCACCTAATAGGGTCCTTGGCTAACCCCCTATTGAACTTGGAGACACTTGTATATACCAAAGGCCACTATGGAAGGGCATGCCACCACGAAGTGTCTCATTGATTCCATCACTTGTGAGCTCTTTTACATTATTATTCTAATGATTTTCTCTATTGAAGGGAAAGGGGATGCATTGGATCTTATGCAAGATTGCAAGTGGACTACCATTTGGGGCTTGGTCTCCCTATACGGGGTCATATCCCTCTAGGAGGCGACATTGGCACTTGTAGTGTGAGCATTGAGAGCCATGGGCCTCCACTATAGCTGAGATTACTTCATGGATCCCCAACAACATTCGTTGATTTCTTTTATTCCACCATTTGAATGAGGATGATGCACTTGCTTCACCATGCCCAACCAACTCCATAGATGCACCATACACAAAAAATGTTCCAAGATCCAGACGATTTTTCCCCGCTGCAGAGGTAAGGCTTATGTCATCATTCTATCCCTTATAAATGGTCTAGAGGAACTTCCATTCCATTTAGAGACCCATGAGGATGACCTTGCGCTCCCACACTCATTTGGGAGCACCACAAGTTTTTTCTTGGACAAAAAGGGGCCAACCCCTTGTCCACTATGATGGGAGTCCATTTCTATATGATGGCACCCTTTGGACTTCATTATTCCTCCTCAAAGGACCAACAACTCACTCTATTGATCATTTGATCCTCTTGAGAGGTTTATTCATGTATTATTGAGCTATTTGGTGGGTTTGCCACCAAAAGTTTTGTTATTATGCACATTATTTTATTCTAGGGGCTAAATTAGGCATAATTAGCTAAATAAAATTCATTAGGAATTATATAAATAGAAGTGTGATGGAATCATTTGATCATCATCACTTGGATTGGATCATTCTCTCTTGTGATATTTTCACTATTCTTTTTGGAGGACAAAATTGGATGGATGTGATGCTTGGATCTCTTCATTTTTGTCTTGGACCTTCTATATTGACATAGGATGATGATTGGATATACTTGTTCTTACATGTAAGTTCCGTTTAAATGCTATTTTTCCATTTTCTTATGTCACATACATGTTGCTGGGATTTTTGATATATTAGGCTGAAATTTGTTGCTCTTCTTGTATGAAATGGAGGAAATTTTTCTTTTTTATAGTGTTGCTTCATGTAATGGGCCCTTTTTGAATAAGTGAATATTCCTAGAGATATTTCATTGATATTTATCTTGATAAGTCATCACATATTTCATATTGAAGTATAAAGACCTTGAAGCAATTGTCCCATGCTTTAATTGCCATGCGAAATTGTTTTAGAGGCACCCTTGACCAAGTGAAATTATCCCAAATATTGGAATCTCCTTGACTCCATTTCTCCCAAAGGATTAGGCATTGGTCCTCCATAGGCGATCACCAAAAATATATTCTTTATCACCTCTCTCTCCTTCTTCTCAGCCTAGCATCCATTGGGGACATAGGGCATCACATTTCTCACAAGTTACTCATCAGAAAATTTTGATCTCCTAGCCTCTACTATGATGTTGTGTATCCTTGGAGCCCTCCAAATTTGAAGCCATTCTAATGGTGGGATCTTGAGATATTTCAAGCCCTAGCTCTGATATTGGTTATTGCCCTTTGTTTCTTTTGGCTAGCGACCTCATTGGGATTATTTCATCAAATTGAAATAAAATTTCTCCTTTAATCCCTTTCTCCCCCTCAATTAGGTCAAGCACACCCTTGGTTTGTCAATTTTATCCCCTTGACCTAATTTTGGGTCCACTTGGTCCTGTGTGCTCCCACAGCCTTTTGAAATAATTCCACGAATACCACTAGGAATCCAAGTTTTCACTAGGATTTTAGGGTTTAGGAATCTCCTTGAAAAGTCATATACTCAAACCCTAGCCTTTGAAATTATCATAAGCCCTTCCTATAGAGCCTTTCATCTTGCTTTCCAAGCAAGCAAGCCATATATTTTAGCCTCTCTTGTGAATAGGCTTCTAGGATCACCTTTCATCCTACGATTGATACATTCATCTTCGTGATCCTTATTAGCTAGGTCTTCTCCCATTGGTGAAAGTCCATAAAGAGTAGGGAGTCTTAGCTAAGGTGACAATGGTCTATCACTCCATTGTTGCCCTTGACTTAGTAGTTGTCCTATAGGACCCATGCTAGTTTGAGCGGTAACATGACCAAGAAACACAATCCTCATGGATGATTTGTACTACTAATTACCCCATATTAATTCAAACAATGTCACATTTGAACTTACTCTGTAAGGATGATGGAAAGTTTCATGAAGCTTAGGTTCACCTTTCTAAAAAATAACTATGCTCTTCAAATATTGTATTTTGATGGGATTTTTCTGTGAGGGTTTTGCCTGCAGAAATCCCAATTTTGTAGAATAGTGATATGTATTGGATATCAATTTTGATTTTCTCTTGGTCACAAGAAACAAGATTGAAATTTTTTGAATAAGAACAATTGTACTTCCTAATGTATTTATTGTGAACAGGGGTAAATTTATACAATATACTCATTTAAGTTATATATATATGTATGCCAAATGTGAAAGCTCTTATGATGTTTATAAGGAAAGTTGGACTAACTCATAAGAAAGGAGTATTAGGAAATGTCATTAAAAGGAAAGGCATAGAACTATGGTGAGGGATATTATTTAGTCAATTTATTTTCATGGAAAAATCTTTATAAAAATTTCGACAAAAAGGAATTTCTTTATTTTTTATTGAAATAAAAAATCTGTATAAAACAAAATAAAATATAATTTTTGGTTATTTCACCAGAGTTTTGTTACTTTAAAACATAAAAGTGTCAGGAATATCAAAGTCCGAGAATTTTTTAGTTCAAATATTGCTTTTTATATTTATAAACATCTGGACAAAGGGCAGTTTAATTTTCCTGATGTTTTTGGTTTTTTCACTAGAGTTTTGTTAGGAAAAAGCATAAAGGTGTCAGGGATATAATTCCGAGAATTATTTTGTTTCGAATATTTTTATTTATTTATGACAAACTGGAGTTTAATTTGTCTCAAGTTTTGGGTTTTTCCACTATAGTTTTGTTACATTAAAACATCAGGGTGTCAGGAATATCAAAGTCCGAGATTTTTTTTTAGTTCGAATATTTTATTATTATTATATTTATGAAGAGCTCGACAAAAGGGAATTTATTTATTTTTTATTGAATTTTTTGGTTTTTTGATTGTTGTTTTATTACGTAAAAACTAAAAGCTGTCAGGAATATCAGAGTCCCAGAAATTTTTAGTCGAATATTTTCTTTATATTTATAAAGATCTGGACAAAGGGGAGTTCAATTTTTCTGAAGCTTTTGGTTTTTTCATGGGAGTTTTGTTACATAAAACATAAAGATCCGAACAAAGCTAAGTATTACTTTTCTAAATTTTGGGTTTTGTTAAGGTGGATTTCTGTTATATAATTTTTGGAGACATTGTTATTTTTATTATTTTTAAATTTATAAAGAGATTGAAATTTTAAAATATTTAAATATATTTTTTTAAATAAGTATAAAAATATAAAATATTTTGTTAGGTTAAGAGGGAGGTAATTTTTTAATGTAAATTGAGTTTATTTATTAATATTACTTATGGCTATATATATGAGGGAGTGACTTTTGGGCTTTACCCCATGATGTGTCTTTATTTTCCATTATTTACAAACATTCACACAATCTCAATGATTAGGTGTCAACATTCCCTTCCTCTTAATCTGAAAGGATGTTGTGCATGAATTTTTCTCTTCTAAGAGCTTTGGTGAAGATGTCTACAATCTGCGCATTAGTGGAACAATGGCGTAGATGGATTGTCTTGGCCTCAACATGATGTCGAATCAGATGGTATTTTGTATTGATGTGCTTAGTTCAATCATGGAACTTTGGCTTCTTGGCCAACTTTATTGCAGAGGTGTTGTCAATCATTAGTGGAGTTGAATGTGCTTGTTTTACTTGCAAATCTTCCAGAATTTTCCTGAGTGCCACACATCCAAATTGTAACACCCCAGGCTCCTTGAAAGGATTTACTGTGGTTATTTATTTGGTTAATGTTTTACCGCATCTACTTTCTTTATGTATTATCAAGGTTGGAAAGCTAGATATTAAATTGTTACCTAATTGTGAGTGATTAGAAATGGAAACATGAATAATTAAAAGAAACTGTTTACTACAATTACAAGAAACAGTTATGCCCCTGCCTTGGAAAAGGGAAATATAGGGCAAAAAGAGGGAGCAGAAAAACTATCCTAGAGCTAGAAAAGGGAAACTAGTGAGAAGTTGCTCAGGAACAGTCAATGAAGTGCAGGACTTGAGGCTGGACAGTGGAGTTCGGAGGCCCAAGGCACTGGTTGTAACTGGAAATTATTCCAACAGAGAAAGTCCTTCGGGGAGAACCTGGACGTAATTGCCAGGTTTGTGGCTGGGAGGAGAGACTTTATGGAATTATTGGAAACTACAGGTGGAATATATAAGTATTGCAGTTATTTTCTTTCTAGAGTTAATGATAACATGTAAAGATTAACATTTAATGACTGAGTAAAATTGTTATGTTTGAACTGTCATAAAATAAATTTTGGAATGACAAACTATATTTAGAAGTCGTAAGGAAAAGTGTAATTATAGGAAATAGAAACAACTTTTCTTTAATAATATTGTAGAGAGTGTATTTTAATAACCATAGAATTACTATATAACACATCAAAAAGGAAAGAGAATGCTCATTTAGTAATTATAGTACACTGTCCATAATAAGCAAAGTTAAACTGGTAAGATATAGAAATAAATTATTTACAATGTACTGTATCTGAGAATCCATAGAATAACCTGAGTAGTTTTACATACTTTGTACAAATGACTACAATAGAAAGATAGTAAATATACAGCTATTGGAATGCAGATTCAGATACATACATTATGTAACTATTAATCCCAGATTTAAAATATAAAGCTAGCAAGATTCATAGAACTATTTGAATGTAGGTGCATCATCATATCTTGACTACACAATCACGAAATTTCGACAGAGTAATTGTTTAACCTAGCATTATCTTGAATGGAAGCTAAACCGAATTCCAATCATCTTAGTTAATACTTGCATGAAGAAGAGAAGGGTCCTCTCAGCCCGGATTGCAATTACAACGATAAATAACTTAATTCATTGCCATTTCCAAACATATGAATAGATAGGATAAAGTCCTGTAAATGTTAATGCATAATTTAAGAATTTTAAATAACAGAACATAAGCCGGTTCACTTAAGTGGCCGTTTGACAAAATAATCCTCTGTGGAAAAGAGCTTAAACTCTCTGTCGACTACAAAACGAGAGTATTCCCCCTAAAAACTACCAAAAGAGCCTACACAGAGTTCCCTTAACTATTCATGCGTGTTTAAATAATTACATAATCAACAAAACAATAAAACTTGAATCAGTTCCACGTGGAGTCTCTATCTTTGACGATGTGAGAAATGTTCCATAACTTAATTCATGCTAGAGGTAAGGTTCCAACCTGGAAGAGCCAACAATGTCGCTATGAGCAATTTAAGTTTTGATGAGGGATGGAATTCACCAACTCTAATACCATTAAGCACGATGTATTTACGTGTCAGGGCAACCGAAACATTAAATTAGAAAAACTTATGGGAAAAGTCGAATAGACCTGGTAAATAGACATAGGGGAAGATTTTGTTACCTAGAAGTGGTTGATTCCTGCGGGAGGCAACTTCCTTGTCCATAGTGAGCAAACAACATGAGAAATGTTAAGAAAACCAAAGGATTTAAACCATTCAAGTTCGGAAGTGTTCAAAGGTTACCTTCCACAGCTAAGTCTTGGAATCGATTGTTGCCCGGAGTGATGGAAGTGCCATGGGAATTTCTTGTGCAGCAGAGACAAAGTGTTAACGCGGTGCCAAAACCACAGTCCAGCTTTACAGTAAATACCGCCATACAATCCAGGAAGACCATATAACAACGGCCTGATGGGTTTACCTGGCCCTGTGTTGGCAACGATTACCGCCTTCGTCATTTTCAGAGGATGCACCGACAGTAAAGAACCCTGATCAAGACGTCGAACCCTCACAGAACAACAAACCCTCGCGGAGCAGCAAGAAACCATAGGAGCAGTGGCAACAATGAACCACACGGAGGCCGAGGACAAGCAGTTAGTTAGGAGTTGCAACCCTAAGTGTTCTCCAACGTCAGATCACATGAGCCTGATCAACGACATCAGCACCAAACAGATGGCGCAAGCAGCAAGACCCATCTAGCCAGCGCACACAACCTTCCTCCATGTCTCCCTGCCGCGTGGCTCCAGGTACAGAGGATAGCAGGTCAACCCAGGAGTAAGGACGGGGAAATCACATGGTGGATCATTCGCACTTAAGCCCAATCCTTTCAACTTTAATACAATCTATGTGATTCATTAGATCCGGTGCATGTCAAGTCTATGGACTTATGAATTAAAACAATCAAATTAATGTGATTGCACATAATGAACCAATTACCAAAGTCCCGAATGGGCATTTTTATAAAGTAATTAATTTTTTTTTTTTTTAATTTATTTTATTTATTTATTTATTTATTTTTATGTACGTAAGTCGTAAGTTAACTTTACATGTTACAAGTGGTATTAGAGCTCAGGTCCGTACACTGAGACTCTTTGGGATAGATAATTATATGACTGTGCAAGGAATAATATTTTTCTTTTTTCTTAAAATAATAACTAAATAAAACTCATATGTGAACATAGAGAAAGAGACAATCTCCATACAAACGACAGAATGCAGAGAAGTTTAGGACCACCCAATACTTCAGAACCAACTTATGTAAATGACAACCCTAACATTTGGATAAAGCTAGGAGAGGAGACTCATCATGCTAATGCATTTTTATTGGAGACTGTTCAGCAGTTACATGCTGAGATGAACAATTTAAGAATGGATAATGAATGACTATGCTTGGAACAGGAAAGGATCCTCAGAAGTTTGCCTAATCGATAGAATCAAAGACACCTAGACCCCAATGTTGAGGACAGAGAAAAGACCCCAACAGCCCAGCATGGTGAGGAGAATGCTGAGTCAATCGAGAGATACAGGGAGGATGATGAAGAATGCTCAAATAATGTATCTGACCAACACAAAGTAAAAAGACAAAAATCAGAACTACAAGGAGAATGAAAAAATATTAAACCATCACTTTTTGAAGGGGAATCCAGAGAAGTAGTGGAGGCTTGTTAATCGATATGGGTAAGTATTTTCATATTTATGAATTCACAGAAAGGTTGAAGGCACGGTTGACAGCCTACCAGTTAAGAGGGAAGGCAACGCTGTGGTGGGAAGAGATCGAAATAGTAAGGAAAAATGACGAGGAACAAGTGACATGGAATGAATTCCAAAAACATTTTAAAGATAAATATCTAACTCAGCGTTACTATGATGAAAAAACAAAAGAATTTCATGAATTAAGATTGGGGGCCTTGACTATGGACGAGTATGTAACTTGATTCACCTCCCTTCTGCGCTATATGCCTTATATGCAGGAAGAGAAAGCCAAGACTCAGCGTTTCATCAGTAGCTTACACAGTTTCATGAAGGAGAAACTTGAGTTTGACTACCCCAAAATAATGGATGATGCAGTGTGGAAAGCCCGCATATGTTACCAACAAATGAAACAAAAAAATGAAGGGTCTAGAGGAGGGAATATTAAGAAGGGAAAGAATCTGATTTCAAGTGAACACCCAAAATTTGATAATAACATAAATTTATAGTAAAAGTCTCTCCATAAATTTCCGGCAAGGAACCAACCAAAGGTTGTCTATTCTGAAAATCGACAATTAGAAGGAGTTAATAAATTCAGCAATGAACAACAGTCAAGACCGTCGCTACAATGTTGGGGATGTAGAGAATCCCATTACTAAAAAAATTGTCCGCACAAGGCAAGGATAGAACAACTTGCAAACTATAGGAAGCATCAACTGTTGGAGAAGTGGCAAAAATATACCGAGAATTAACGCTTCCTTGGATGATCATGAAGCAGAATTTCAGCTCACCATGATTGAATGTGAAGGTACGATTTCTAAGCAACCTGTTTCGGTTTTATTTGATCCTGGTGCTAGTTTAAGTTATGTTAGTCCTAAAGTGGTAGAAAAGTGTCAACTTCAGACCAGTAAATTCCCAAAATCTTGGCTAGTTCAGCTAGCCATTGGGGCAAAAAGAAAGGTAGTCGCCAAAACAGATCAGTGCCCCATAATCATTTCCGGACAACCCATTCACGCAAACCTCAACATTCTTCCTTTGGGCTCATTTGATGTTTTCATCCGAATGGACTGGTTGGAAAAATGTTGGTCTTTGGTTGATTGCAAGCAGAAAACCATTAGTTATATTTCAGAATTAGGACAAAGGAGGGAACTACAAGGAATTAAGTATAACACCAAATTGCACCCCATTACTGCCAGTCAGCTAGGAAGGTGTATTAGGAAGGGTTGTCAAATATATTCGGTTCAAGTGGGATTTACCAACTCCAAGAATAAATTGACCTCCTTGGAAAATATTCCTGTCATTCAGGAATTTGCGAACGTATTTCCCGAATCTATCCCTGGTTTATCACCCAAGCAGGATATTGACTTCACCATTGAACTTATCCTGGGTGCATCTCCGGTGTCTAAAGCCCCTTACTGCATGAGCATACCTAAGTTGACAAAACTCAAAATGCAACCTCAGGAGCTTTTGGATAAAATGTATATCTGCCCCAATGTGTCCCCTTGGGGAGTTCCCATCCTATTTGTATGAAAGAAAGATGGAACTTTGAGATTGTGCATCGATTATCGTCAGTTAAACAAACTGACCATCAAGAATAAATATCCCTTGCCACGTATTAATGATCTATTCGATCAAGTGTAGGGAGCGAAGGTTTTCTCAAAAATGGATTTAAGATCTGGTTATCACCAGATAAGGATAAAGGAAGAGAACATCAATAAAATGACATTCTGAACTCGTTATGGTCATTACGAGTTCATAGTATTGCCATTTGGCCTCAAAAATGCCCCAGCCATCTTTATGAGTTTGATGCATGGTATTTTCCAGCCCTATCTTGATAAGTTTATGTTAATTTTTATTGATGATATTTTGATATCCTCTAGAAATCAGGAGGGACACAAAGAACATTTGAGAATTGTACTACAAACATTACGAGAAAACCGACTATATGCTAAATTTAGTAAATGTGACTTTTTCAAAGATTAGATCCAATACTTGGGACACGTTATATCAGCTGAGGGGATAGAGGTAGACCCGAAGAAGATTAAAACCATTATGGAATGGACCGCTCCCAAGAATGTCGCTGATATTAGATCCTTTCTGGGTTTAGCCAGATATTACCGTCGATTCATTGAAGGATTTTCAAAAATTGCCTTTCCAATGACTTCTTTACAAAAGAAGGGATGCACCTTCCAATGGATAGAGGAATGCCAACAAAGCTTTGAGAAATTAAAACACCTACTTACCATGGCACTCGTGCTAAAAGTGGCAGATCCGGAAAAATCCTTTGTAGTATGCACAGATGCAAGTAAGGAAGGTGTTGGCGGAGTACTGACACAAGAAGGTAAAGTTATAGCTTACGAATCATAGAAATTAAAGGAATACAAGCAGCGATACTCCTCTTATGACCTTGAATTAACAACAGTGGTACATGCACTCAAAATGTGGTGACATTACCTACCAGGGAAGAAATTTCTGTTGCTAACAGATCATAGCAGCCTTACCAATTTCTTCAACCAATCCGGCCTTAATGCTAGACATGCCAGATGGACAACATTTTTAAGTGAGTTCGATTTTGACATGAAGCATTTAAAAGGGAAAGAAATCGAGTAGCTGATGCACTAAGTAGGAAGTTACATTGCATCTATGAGGTTCAAATCCATCAAGCATGCTCAAACATTCTAGTAATTATAAAGGAAGCATCGATCAAGGATCTAGAATATACTTTTCTTTGGTAGCAAACAAAAGAAGCTTTGTTAAGAGGAGAAAAATCAGATTTTGACATAGATTTGGATGACATCCTTACATTTAAAAATAGAATCTATGTTCCTAATCAAAGTGTTGTTAAACAATTAATAATGGATGAATTTCACCGGAAACCTTATGAGGGGCATCCAGGTTGCCAGGAATTATTAACAACTATTAATAAAGGGTATTTTTGGCCTAGATTAAGGAAGGATGTTACATAATATTTATCCAAATGTTTAGAGTGTCAGTTGGTTAAGGCAAAACATCAGCATCCTACCAGTTTGTTACAACCACTGCCCATTCCAGAATGGAATTGGGAGACCATATCTTTAGACTTCATCACAGGTTTACCTCGCACTAGGAAACAACATGATTCAATTATGGTTGTAGTAGATAAATTGAGCAAAACCGCACATTTTATACCTGTGAAATCCACATATAAAACTGTGGAAATTGAGGACATATTCATGAAGGAAATATTTTGACTGCACCGTATACCCAAGGTGGTAATTTTAGATAGGGATGTGAAATTCACATTCGCAGGAAACCCCTCTTCTCAGGATTGGGTATCCAGATCTAGTTTAGCACAACTTACCATCCCCAAACTGACGAACAAACTAAACGGGTGAATCAAGTACTGGAGGACATGTTTGTAATGCAACAACTGCATAAGTGGGAGGATTACCTCCACCTTGTGGAATTTTCATACAACAATGGACATCATGAATCATTGAGCATGAGCCCTTTTGAAGTATTGTATGGAAGAAAGTGTAGGGTACCTATGGATTGGAATAACCCTGTGAATAAGTTAGCATTGGGTCCAGACATGCTAATAGAAATTGAGGAAGCCATTAAGAAAGTTCGACATAATCTAAAGGTTGCCCAAGATAGGTAGAAAATGTATGCAGATAAGAAAAGGATGTACAAAGAATTTCAACCAGGAGATCATGTTTATCTAATAGTTAAGCCTCGAAAAAGTTCCTTACAGTGGAGGGGTTGTGCTAAATTAGCACCCCAATACTGTGGACCCTTTCAGGTCTTGGAACGAATTGGACCTGTAGCCTATAAACTTGTGTTGCCAAGCCACATTCGGATCCACAATGTTTTCCTTGTTTCATTGTTAAAGAAATATGTGTACAACCCACAACACATAATAAACTGGGAAAATATTTAGGTAACAAGTTAACAGGTTTTAAATATTTTGCCAATTGTTTTGAAGGAATATGACTATGATTATTGTATGTGCAGGTCAAACTGGAAGGAGAGTTTATGGCATAATCTCTTTGTATTCTTGATCAGAGAGAAACCACCTTGCGGAGGCGAGTCATCACCCAGGTTAAAGTGCAATGGAAGCACTTTGGCTTGGATGAGGCAACCTGGGAAGAGGAAGAATTTATGCGAGAAGCTTACCTGATGTTATTTGCTTAAAATAGAAGGAACACCAGGGACGATGTTCTGCACATGGGAGGGGGGGGATGTAACACCCCTGGCTCCTTGAAAGGATTTACCGTGGTTATTAATTTTGTTTGTGTTTTACTGCATTTACTTTCTTTTAAGTATTATCAAGGTTGGAAAGCTAGATATTAAATTATTACCTAATTGTGAGTGATTAGAAATGGAAACATGATTAATTAAAAGAATTTTTTTACTACAATTACAAGAAACAATTATGCCCCTGCCGTGGAAAAGGGAAATGTAGGGGAAAAAGAGGGAGCAAAAAAACTATCCTAGAGTTGGAAAAAGGAAACTAGTGGGAAGTTGTTCAGGAACAATCAATGAAGTGCAGGACTTGAGGCTGGATAGTGGAGTCCGAAGGCCCAAGGCATTGACTGTAACTGGAAATTATTCTAGCAGAGAAATTGCTTGGGGGAGAACCTGGATGTAATTGGCAGGTTCGTGGCTGGGAGGAGAGACTTTATGGAATTATTGGAAACTACGAGTGGAATAGATAAGTATTGCAGTTAGTTTCTTTCTACAGTTAATGGTAGCATGTAGAGATTAATATTTAATGATAATGTAAAATTGTTATGTTTGAATTGTCATAGAATAAATTCTGGAATGACAAACTATATTTAGAAGTCATAAGGAAAAGTGTAATGATAGGAAATAGAAACAACTTTTCTTTAATCATATGGTAGACAATCTATTCTAATAACCATAGAATTACTATATAACACAACAAAAAGGAAAGAGAATGCTCATTTAGTAATTACGGTACAGTGTCCATTATAAGAAAAGTTAAACTGGTAAGATATAGAAATAAATTATTTACAAAGTACTGTATCCAAGAATGCATAGAATAACCTGAGTAGTTTTACATACTCTGTACAAATGACTACAATAGAAAGATAGTAAATATACAACTGCTGGAACGCAAATTCAGATTCATACATTATGTAACTATTAATTGCAGATTTAAAATATAAAGACAACAAGATTCATAGAACTATTTGAATGTAGGTGCATCATCATATCTTGACTACGCAATCACGAAATTTTGATAGAGTAATTGTTTAACCTAGCATTATCTTGAATGAAAGCTAAACCGAATTCCAATCATCCTAGTTAATACTTGCATGAAGAAGAGAAGGGTCCTCTCGGCCTGGATTGCAACTACGACGAAAAATAACTTAATTCATTGCCATTTCCAAACATATGCATAGATAGGATAAAGTCTTGTAAATGTTAATGCATAATTTAAGCATTTTAAATAACAGAACATAAGCCGGTTCACTTAAGTGGCCATTTGAAAAAATAATCCTCCACGGAAAAGAGCTTAAACTCTCTGTCGACTACAGAATGGGTGTATTATCCCTAAAAACTACCAAAAGAACCTACACAAAGTTCCCTTAACTATTCATGGATGTTTAAATAATTACATAATCAACAGAACAATAAAGCTTGAACCAGTTCGACGTGGAGAGTCTATCTTTGACCATGCGAGAAATGTTCCATAACTTAATTCATGCCAGAGGTAAGATTCCAACCTAGAAGAGCCAACAATGTTGTTGTGAGCAATTTAAGTTCTGATGAGGGACGACCTTCACCAGCTCTAATACCATTAAGCATGGTGTAGTTACCTGTCAGGGCAACCGAAACATTAAATTAGAAAACCTTATGGGAAAAGTCGAACAAACCTGGTAAATAGACATAGGGGAAGATTTTGTTACCTGGAAGTGGTTGATTCCCGCGGGAGGCAGCTTCCCTGTCCACAGTGAGCAAACAACATGAGAAATGTTGAGAAAACCAAAGGATTTAAACCATTCAAGTTTGGAAGCATTTAGAAGTTACCTTCCACAACTAAGTCCTAGAATCGAATGATGCCCAGAGTGATGGAAGTGACATGGGGCTTTCCTTTGCAGCGGAGACAAAGAGCTAACGCGATGACAAAACCACAATCCAATGTTATAGTAAATACTACCATACAATCCAAAAAGACCACATAACAATAGCTTGATGGGTTTACCTGGCCCTGTGTTGGAAATGGCTACCACCTTTGTCATTTTCAGAGGATGCATAGATAGTAAATAACCTTGATCAAGACATCGAACCCTCGCAGAACGACAAACCCTTGTGGAGCAGCAAGAAACCATAGGAGCAACGGCAACAATGAACCACACGGAGGCCGAGGACAAGCAGTTAGTCAGGGGTTGAAACCCTAAGTGTTCTCCACCATTAGATCGCATGAGCCTAATCAATGGCATTAGTACCAAACATATGGCGTGAGCAACATGACCCATCTGGCCAGTGCACACAACCTTCCTCCATGTCTCCCTGTCGCGTGGCTCTAAGTACAAAGGACAACAGGTCAACCCAGGAGTAAGGACGGGGAAATCACATGGCGGATCATTCGCACTTAAACCCAATCCTTTCAACTTTAGTACAATCTGTGTGATTTATTAGATTTGGTGCAAGTCAAGTCTATGGACCTATGAATTAAAACAATCAAATTAATGTGATTGCACATAATGAACCAATTACCAAAGTCCTGGATGGGCATTTTTATAAAGTAATTATTTATTTATTTAATTTTATGTACGTAAGTGGCAAGTTAACTTTAGATGTTACACACATGTTAAAACAAATATAAATAAAATAAAAATTCACATGTTTCACCATATAATAAACTGAGAATATTTACCATGGAGAATATATGGCTACGACAACATTATACTTTAGACAATTGACATTTCTTTATTATTATTCCCTGATTATTCAGGTCAAATGATAATATAGGCATGTAAGCATATGTCTAATCATTTTCACTATCCTTGGGTGGGTTTCTTTACACGAGCCAACATGCCCACTTACCACTCTCGAGATTTATGCTGTGATTTGCATTAGTTAACCAGGACTAAGCCTCGACTTACACTTTAATATCTGTCTTAATGGAATCCAGCCATTGGCCTATTTTGTTGCTTACCATTCGGCCCTCTGCATGCGTATTAATTGCTTCAGTTGTTTATCGGCCTAGGTGGCGGTCTAGAGCTTTCGTTGTTGTACAGCTCCATCGTTGTCCTCGGGATCGATTCCTCATCGACGACCTACGACTGTAGCTTTCGTCAGACGACGCATGTGAAACTTGGGTTCTATGCCTTGGGTGTATTGGCATTGTTTAGTCATTGTGCACCTCTGGGGAAGGAATACCACTTGCTCTACCAAGGGACCCTTGGCCTGCATGGTTTCTTCCAGTTGTCTTGTTTGTGGCTGGGGTCTGCTCGTTCTTCGACAAAATGGCATGACTCTTGCTCATTTGTGGTTTCTTTGTTAACTTATTTGGAATCCAGTTTCAGCATTCCGTGGAGAGGGTTTCTACCAGCAGCTGCCATCGGGTGATTTTGTTTGAATATTCCCCTTTTGTCACTCTTTAATTTATTGCAGTTTATTATACGAGTTTTATTTTGGTTACCCATCCAGTTTGGATGGAGGGTTTCACAGGTACTGAAGATTTGGGTGATGGGCTGAGGAAAACCCTCATTTGGTCCTCCGCGCATGGAAATGGTGGAACCCTCTCACCACCAGGTACTTAAATCTTTCTATTGTTCTTCTGTTGAGAGTTTTTCGGGTCAGATAGCCCCAAAGGTGGACTTTGTTTATAAATTGTTAATTTATTGGAGCTTGTCTTTACTATCTGGAATTATGTTTGGCCCTAAGGGCAGTATAATTAAAGAGTTATGGGGTTCGAAGAATTGGCCCAACCCCATTGTTTTCATGGGTTTTGGGCGGCCTCGTGCCATTGCGATGTTTACTTTTGTATACTTTTATATGGCCGAATATGGATGTTGTCATACCCCTATCCTTTAGCAACTTCGGCACTGTGAAATTTTTCCGTGGGTACTAGTTATTTTCACCTTTGTAATTTTGTGATTCTAGATAACGCTATATTTGTCTCATTTGTCCGTGTTTTATTAAATGATTTGGTAATTTAATTGAATCTGTTATGTGAGAGTATAGTTTGGATTTTGTAAACTTTCAAAGAGGCAAGTTGGTAGTTTATTTATCTCAGCCCTAAGTAATTTTTTAAATTTCGCTTTGGCTGCGTAAGATTTTCAGAAACTTTGATGATCCCGATCTCTGAATTTGTTTCTTGTTCTAGTATATATTACAATGTTAAATGGTTATATGTGTTACGATGGCCTACTTACCCTAGTTCAGGGTTTTGCTTTCTTACAACATTGATTTGGCATACAGTATGATAAACATTTAAGGGTGGAACTTCTGACTAAATTTCCACTCCTGAATATTGGGCTTTCATTATGATTTATATGTATATTGGGTATTGTCAGTTTTCAATTCTTTTCACTGCAATTTTAACTATAATGTGTACATTGATAAGAATTCTCAGTTTTCATCTTTCCACTGTAGTTTTAACTATGCTACTCACTAAATATAAATGATAAGCACTATCAGTTTTTTGTTTCCTTTCCATTGAAATCTTAACTATGCTATTCATGGAGTATAAAGATAAGCATTGTCAGTTTTCCATTTTTTCACTGTAATTTTAACTATGCTACTCACTGAATATAAAAATTAAGCATTGTCAGTTTTCAGTTGCCACCATAATTTCAACTATGCTACTCACTGAATATAAAAGATAGCACTGCCAATTTTCAGTTTTCCATTGTAATTTTAATTATGCTACTCACTGAATGCTAACAAAGTAATCTACTTCTTATAGATATACAAAATGATTTACTTACAAATTTCCATAAATTAACCAGTCCATTGCTACTATCTGTTAGCAAGCTTCAAACATAGACTTGTATAGAGGTATATGTTCTATCCTTACTAATACAAGAATTTTCACTTATCTGGGTCACACTGTCTTCCAAATTTTGTCAACCACTAGACCTGCTCACTATTTTGCCTCCCAACCTTGAGATTACTATGTCAATTAATCTCCCCCCGAGCTGTTCCTGATTATAGGAACCTTCTTTCTTTTAGAATTAGAATCTCTGCTATCTGGTCCTAACGAGACGTAGCCACAGAAATCTGTCTGACATATCAACACAGATTTTCTTGCTTTCCTTTCTTGCTCACTTCTTCTTTATCTCAGATACCCCTATCCTCTTGATCTTATTTAATAAATCCTCAAGAAATCAGTCAGGGACATGTAACTGTCTCTCTAACTACTTAGCAAGTAAAACAATATTTACAGATAACTACTATTTCACTATTCAAAAAAAATAAATCTAGAAATAGTTTTTATAACTAAAATAATAAATAGTTTGTTTGGTCTGCAGTAATTTAAATATTTACATGGTCTGGGGATATCACACTGAGCCACACAATTTCTTTTGTTGCCTCAGCTGCTGCCACATATTCTGCCTATGTTGTGGAATCTGCTAGAACTGATTGTTTGCGTGATCTCCAGGAAACAAATCTTGATCCAAGACTCATAGCATAACCAAAAGTATATACCCCTGTTTCTTTGTCTCCATCAAAGTCTGATTTAGAGTATCTAATCAAGCTGAAGTCGCCCACCTGTGTGTACTTGAGTCCAAAGTCTTAGGTTCCCTTCAAGGACTTTAGAACTCTTTTTGCTGTAGACCAATGTCCCTCACAAGGCTTTTGCATAAACCTGGAGAGGATTCCAACAACAAATGAAATATCTTGTCTAGTAGTAGTCAGGTAGTTGATGCTTCCTACAAGTTATCTATATCTTGTTGCATCCTCAAATTCTTTTCCTTCAATGGATGTGAGCTTTAAGTTCTATTCCATTGGAGTAGTCAAAGGATTGAACTCAGCCATGCCAAACTTGTTTAACAGATCTCTAATGTACTTCTTTTGAGAGAGGAATATATACTTTGGATGTTGAGTTACTTCAATACCAAGATAGTAGTGAACATAGCCCAAGTCAGTCATTTCAAAACCTTTCCTCAATTCCTTCTTTATGGATGCAATGTAGCTCTCATTATTCCTTGTCATAAAAATATCATCTACATATACCACAAGATATACAGTTGTTTTGCCAACTTTCTTGACAAACAAAGTTGCATCACCAAGATCATAATGTTTGAAGTTGAGTTTTAGAAGATACTAAGTTAACTTTTCATACTAGGCTCGCAGTGCTTGCTTGAGGCCATACATGGATTTCACAAGTTTGCATACTTTATGTTCGTGTCCCTTCACAACAAATTCTTTTGGATGGGACATACAAAACATTTATTTCAGATCTCCATTCAATAAAGCAGTTTTTACATCCATTTGATGGAATTTCCAATAATTCTAAGCTATCAAGGCAAAGAGTGTACGGATGGTAGCCCATTTTGCTATGGGGGAAAAAGTCTCTTCGTAATCAACCCCATCCTTTTGTGCTAAACCTTTTGTCAAAAGTTTGGTTTTGTGCTTTTTAAGTGATCCATCAGCTTTATACTTGTTCTTGTAGACCCACTTGCAGCCAATTGGTTTGGTTCCCAATGGAGTTTCAACTAGCTTCCAAGTGTTATTCTTTATCAAGGCATCATACTCCTTTTGCATCACTTCTTTCCATTCATCATGAAAAATGACTTCTTTGAAGGAAGTTGGTTCAAAATCTATAGAAAAATTCAATTAACAATCATACGAAACATCCATATCAATAGGGGAATCAGAATCATCTACATTACCTCCATTTTGCCTCATTGAATTTCTTGTTCCTGAATTTTCAACCTCATCAGGATGAACACTTTCAAGTGTCTTTGTCAGCCATTTTGGGGGACCTTTTTGAGATGGTCTAGGCTGCTAAGTTGACTAAGTTGGGACTGAATCAAGATTGAGTCTCCCAATTCTTTCAATCACATCACTTAAAGTATCATCAATGACTGGAATTTTAGGTGGGGGAGAGAGTGCTTTAGAAGAATATTCCATAGATTGATCCAATATAGGAATCCCCCCTTCAAGATGTGGAATCTGATTATCAAATTCTTGGAATGATTTTGCATGTCCGAATCTATCCAATCGATTAAGTTGCTGCTCAACGACACTGTCATCTTTGGAAGATTCAAGAAAGATTGCATCTTTAGATACAACAAATTTCTTATTTACTTCATCATAGAGACAATATGTTTGGAGTTATTTGAATACCCCAAGAAGATACACTTATGACTCCTTGCACCAAGTTTGTTTCTTTGTACCTTTGGTATAAAGGCATAACAAGTGGAACCAAATAAAGTGAGATGATTTACCGAAGGAATGTGGTCATACCACATTTCATAAGGATTCTTGTTTCTAATAGCATTAGATGGAAATCTATTCTTTACATATACAACACATAGAACTACATTAGCCCAAAACATCAATTTTACATTCTTGAAAAACATCATGGAACGTACCATATTTAAGATTGTCCTATTCATTCTTTTAGCTATTCTTTTATGTTGGGGATTATAAGGCACAATTGTTTGATGTTTGATCCCATGTTGGTGAAGATAGTTTTCAAATTAATTTGAAGTGTATTTTTCCATTATCAGTGCGAATAGAGCTAATATGAGATTGTGCATCATTTTCAATCCATGTATGAAAGTTCTTGAATGTTTGAAAAGCATCAGATTTGTTCATCAATAAATAAACCCAACACATTCTGGTGTAGTCATCAATAAATGTCATCCTATATTTATTTCCATTTACAGAAGGAACATGCATTGGACCACATAAATCTGAATGAACAAGTTCAAGTTTTCTATGTGCTCTGGAATGTGAATCATGAAAAGGTTGTTTGCTATGCTTTCCTAGAATACACGCATCACATTGCTTAAGTTTCCTAGGAATTGTAGGCAAACCAGTAACACCATTTTTCTTCAACAAGCAAAGGATGTCATAGTTCAAGTGTCCATATTTAGAATGCCATAAAAGAATTGATGGAAATGTACCTTCATCATAATGAGAACTGTAAGAGAAATTTTGTGCACGAGTAGAGGTACCTTGTAGCTTCAGAAGTCTTTCTTCTTCTATCCCCATCATGACAATTGAGTGATCTGATGTTTTTCTGACCTCAACCTTACCATCAAAAATATGAATGGAGTGTCCTTGCCGGCGGATGTGGACCAAGGACAACAAGTTTCTCCTCAGCTGTGGGAGGTATATAAAACATCATGCAAAAGAAAGTCAGAAGACCAGGCAATTTGAGCCTGATTGTGCCAGGCCCTGATTGCTTGAGTTTTGATTTGTTTGCAAAGTATACTGCTCCATCAACATTATCAGTAAATTCTTCAAAATAATCTCTTCTAAGATTCATGTGGCAAGTTGCTCCTGAATCAAGCAACCGATCATTTTTCCAAGAAGCTAGTGAAGCATTAAACAATTCTTCATTTCCTCCAATATTACAATGTGACACAACATAGTGAGCAGCTTCAGGTGCTTTACTTTTCTCTTTGTCATTGGTTTTATCTTTGGATTGATTTCTTTCCTGCTCAATTTTGTCCCAAGGAAACTTGCATGTGGATGCATCATGTGATCCATCTCTATTGTATCGTATGCAATGAAGATCATACTTTTCTCCTTGAGAGTGTCTGCCCCCCGTGCCTCTGAAATTTATTCTTCCTCTTCCTCTTCGACCACCTCTTCCTCTAAAAGAATCTTGAGCATGATCCTTCTTTCTATGTGCAAGACATACAAATTATTCAAAAGATTGAGGAGCTATCTTTTTTCCAAAAGCCTTCTCTCTCTCAGCAAACTTTTTCACAAGGGAGTCGAAGGTAATCTCTTTGAGGTTTCCATTTGCTTGCAATGATTCAAGATAATTTGACTAAGTGGGATAAAGTGCCTTGACAAAAACTATAAGAGGAATGTCTAGTTCATCATTAGTGACTTTGATATCATGCATAATAAATCTTACTTCTGATGCCAAAGCAAGAGGATCATCATTTTTTAATTCAAGACTGAACAATTTAATCATCAATTAGACAACTTCAAATTCAGAGTGAGTCATAGAGTTCCTTCAACTTCTGTAAGGCTTCAAAAGCACTTGAAAATGGTGAAATATGTTGACTCACCTCTTCATTTACAAATGCTACAATCAATGCATAGGCCTTGCTGTTCTTGTTTTCCCAAATGGCGAATTTCTTGTCTGAGGTAGGATTTGAAGGTTCATTATCTCCTTCTCATACACAAACTCCTTTCCACAACTCATGGAAAATTAGAGTGTGCTTTATCTTCTGCGACCATTATGGATAGTTCTCTTTCCTAGAGAGAACTACTCCAACTATAGAGATCAATGAATGCATTTAAAAAATACTTTGCTGCCAATATATAAGAATTGTACTTCTGGTGGAAAAAAATGCAGTTCTGGTGGCAAGAATGCACTTCTGATGTAAAAAAATACAATATGATATTTATGGGACAGAGGTAATATTTGGGGTAGTTGTTACAAGGGGGAGGTTATATGTGGTAGAGGGAGTATTAGGGGGGGAGTATTAACTGGGGAGGTATTAATGAGGGAGGTATTAATTGGTGTGTAACTAATGTATGGGGGAAACAATAATCAACGTATGGGAGAGGTGAGATACCACGTGTGGTATTCAACGAGAGGTAGTGCACAATTGGGAGAGGGTCGAGAGGTCGAGGCTCGATGGAGAGGTATTAACGGGAGCCAATACGCAGTTGGGAGAGGGCTAAGAGGCCGAAGCTCGAGGGAGAGGATTGAGAGTGGTATTAACCAGAGCAGGATGAATCAATGCGAAACAAACACACGGAAGTCTGTTTGGGGAGTGATGTCGTGATATGCGAAGGGAGAAGACCGAAGCATATGACTGGGGAGAGCCAATACATAGTCACGTTGGGAGTTGAATATGACATAGGCTATTATATATGGAGTGGTATTCGGGTTCGGTGGAGTGGTGTGATACTACACCACAATATCGCAACATGGGGATTGTCGAGTGGTATAACCTCGGGAGTCGAATACACAGTTACAACCTTAAAAAAATGACGATTACACATACCAGATTAGTAGTATTGCGGCATTCAACGAAGTTAATAAAAATGCATTGTCCTTTCGTACTTAGGCACACAACGTGCCATCTCATTCAAGAGTGATTCTAAAATGAAAGGCGTAATTGAACACAAGATGCTCCTTAGTAATTGTTGTTCTTTCTTGAATTCTGGAGACACCACTTGGTTGGCCCTACATAGTGGGAGATGTGAATAGTGAGGAGCGGATATAGTATTAACCAACGGGATTGCAGAGGAAATCAAAGTGGAATATGCATTCAATACTAATGTAGGACATAGAATATGGCAGAGGTGTCAGTTTTGCAAAATAGGCAAAACGTAGGCAAGAGGGAGTTACAAGGGAGAAAGGAAGCCAAAAATGGGGTTGGCTATGATACCATGTCAAGCCAAGAGGTAAATCCTTAATACAAATTGTGTTTATTCATTAAGATTACTCATGATTATATACAAAAGCGAGAAATTCTTAAACTTCATTCCATATATCCTTTCATCTTCTATTTTTACTATCTACATTATTTACAAATGTTCACCCAAATCCTCATTATTAAATATGACATTTAAATTATACTAATATTATTTTAAAGTAATTTTTTCCATCTAATTATAAATAATATTAAAAATAAAAAATACAAACCTCCCTTAGAAGTGATGTACCATTGAATCATGATCAGAAGTGCACGTCATGACCAAAAAAAAGAAGTAAAAAGGCTGGGAATCACTTTTAAAATAGCGTGAACATCTCATTCTTTTAAAGTAGAATCAAATAATTATGATACCCATTACTTTTGGAATGCCTTGTGTAACACTAGTTAAGTCCAATAAAGCTGCACTTGAACCCAATCCAATTCTATGGAGAAAAAATAAATCAATTAATAAGTTTTTAATATTTTTTTTTAAAGATTTGAGCATATTACATTGCTATGCTTTATGAGGATCATAACAATCAATACATGCTCTTACTTGGCTATTACAACTTCCGTACATATAACAGAATATACACAAAATTCATATGGTTTAATTTATTTATATACAAAATTCAAATTTTTATGGGTGAAAAAAAATAGAAATATTTAATTGATTTTACAGATATATTATATGCAATATTTAGAATGATGGTAAGTCGATGTTGTGTTTTTAAGTGTTTACTTAATGGGTTGTTGATAAAGTTAGACATAGGTTGAAGAGTGATTTATATAGTTGAATATTATTGATTGATATTGTAGCTAATTACTATTATAGTTTAAATGATAAGATTCATTTTAGATTATGGTTGTGATAAAAGAAAATATATAAATATGAATTAAAAAATAAAAATTATAATATATAAAATATTTTTTTATATATTTCTAATTTTCTAATTTTAATCACAATCATATATATTTTCTTTGTTTTTCATTGCACTAGCATATTAAAGTTTGACTTTAATCATAATCAACCATTGTATAATACACTATATCTTTTTTGTTTTTGTACTAGCATATTCAAAATTTGTTGAGAATGTCAATTAATAAATCACTACAAAATTCTCAATTAATAAATCATTATAAAACAAAAAACAATTTAATATAGATGATTTGGGTCATGCCTTAAATTCAACTAAAAGTATTGCTACTAGTATATTGGTTTGCAAACAAACTTCAATCATTGCAAAACAAAAAACAACTTAATATAGATGATTTGGGTCATGCCTTAAATTCAACTAAAAGTATTGCTACTAGTTGATCTAATAATGAGATCTAAGACAATTAATAAGGTTTTACAGACTCATGTGCATGGAATTGTCTATGTTATTTTATGCAATGGATCAATAAGATCACGAAACACACAAACAATGAAGCAATAAACAAAACATAATAGACAACACATAACACAACAAATTTAATAAGGAGTTCACCCAATACTCCTGGGCTACATCTCCTAGTCCAGCCTTCAGTGGTGGCCTCTCTATTATGTCTTCAAGCAGAGTTTTTACAATAGTATGAGCTCAGTTTGAGACTCAATACACAATAGATGGAATAGTAAGAGTTTGCTTGAATCTCTCAAGCTTTCTCTGATTACACAGACTCTCTAAATCACTTACTGTCTGTGTCTCAACTCTGTCTTGGCATTGCCTTCAATACTGCCTGTCCTTTTTGCTATCTGTCTGTGGCTTTAAAGCCAATATGGGCTACATTTTTCCTTCCCAGCTTTCTGTCTCCCGGGCCTTTGTTTGCCCGAATCCCCCTTCCAACATTACACAATCATTGCATAACGCCTAAAGGGGAGGTGGCCACGTATTCAACAATGTAAGAGTGCCTCAGTCCCTTGAAATCCTTCAGAATTACAAACATAGTCATTTTTGGTTTACTTAGGAAAATGCATTTACGATTATGAAATCCCGCCAAAACACAGTCCATTTCGGACTTCAAAAGTCCTTAAATCCACCCTATTCTCCTATCAGGTCCGCCTGTAAGTCGCCATTGCATGTCGCAATAGACCTGCTCCAAAGTTCCCCTTTGTATTTTTGAAATGTGTTAAAATCGTGAAAATGCATTAGAAATGGCTTTTCTCCAGACTTGAAACAATATATAATAGCCTTGAGGGACCCTTTCGGGTCAAGATTATCGCATCGGCCCTCATCCTTTGTATTTCATTTAATAACCAAAACTGCGAAAATACATTAAAATTGGCTTTTCCGCGGACCTCAAATCTTATGAAATATTACTGATAAACCCGTCGGGTCCGGTTCATCGAATCGGACATAATGGTTGCTCCAATTGAGATATTGCAATCACTCATAGCATAAACCCTATGCCGTTGTAAGCGCTCCTGCAACCCCCGATAACGATCCTGCGATGTAATATGGGCTGTCGATCTGCGCCCTTGATTGACGGTCCAAATTAACTCCGCTAATCGTCGTCGCAAGTGTCATGTGGTTTGCGCTGATACCCGCTGTTTGCTTATGCCGATTGTGATTGCCGATCAGATCTAGACCATCGATCGGCCAGATCTGACAGCTACTGTGCATTCATTTGCTTCGCCTTTGATACTCTGTTATTTTCATTGATTTCACGTGTTTTTGCCTCCCTATAATGTTTTTCCCCATTCTGAAAAGTTTTCTCATGCGATTTTCTTTGGTCTTTGGCATGATTTTCTGAGTTTTCAAGACTTAGAGAGTGTTCTTGGATCCATTTGGATCACGCCTTCCCACTGAAAAAGGCTTTTGGACCACCAAAAGTTGGTTTTCAAGCATCGCTTAAGTGAGGGTACAACTACCTCAATTGCCCAATCTCTATAAATTTTGCACTGCTGGGTTTTGAACCTTTGAGTCCAATTCTTAGGTACTCAACATCCCCTCTGTGTGTAGTTCTCACCTTCTTGTCCAGAACTGTATCTTCCTGTAACTCATTGAGATATTCAGGCAACAAATCATCAATAGAAGGCAATTGATTTTGCTCTTTAGGATCTTCAATTAATGAAGGTTCAAACAATCTTAAATTTTTTGCATTTACTACTGATTAAATGTGCATGTATGCTAGAAAATCAAGGCAGAAGGCATTCTCACCAATTTTCTCAAGTACCTTAAAAGGCCCATACCTAATTGGCTTCAATTTCTTTCATTCACGTTGCATTCTGTCCTTGCTAATATACAACCAGACTTGATCACCAACTTGGAAGCTATGATCCACCCGATGTTTATCATGCCTTGCCTTATACTTGGCTTGGTTCTTTTCCAGCTGTTCCTACACTGCCTGGTGAATTTCTTGGATTTGTTTGATGAACCTGGTTGCTTTGTCCACATCACTGTGTCCAGCAACTGCTATGTCTTTTTCAAAGACAAAATCCAAGGGATACCTTGGTATAAAACCAAAACAGGTCTCAAAAGGAGATCTCTGTGTAGAAGAATGTTTAGCACGGTTGTAAGCATGTTGCAAATAACATAAGTTTTCATCCCAAAGCTTGGGATGCTTGCTGCAATAACCCCTAAGCAACTAGATCATTGTCCTATTGACTACCTTTGTTTGGCCATCGGTTTGTGGGTGAAAGGCTATGCTCTTCTTCAATCTGGTGTCCATCAATTCCCACAGACTTGACCAAAACTTCCCAACAAATCGGGAGTCTTGATTAGATACAATGGAAGTGGGTAACCCAAATGCACCCAGACATGCTGAAAGAACAACTTCACTGTTTGTTCAGCTGTAATCTGCTTATTACAAGGTATTAAAATACACATTTTGTTGAACCTGTCCACAATAACATATAAATAGTCATGTCCCTTTCTAGATTTTGGCAATCCCCCAACAAAGTCCATGGAAATACTTTCCCAAAGATAGGAAGAGACTGGTAGTGGAGTGTACAAGCCTAGTTTTCTATTGCTGGACTTACTTTTTGCACACATGGTACACCCTCTTACATATCTAGAAACTGTTTCATGCATTCTTGGCTAATAGCAGTATCTTTGCAGCTGAGCAACTATTTTACTTACACCAAAATGACCTGATATCAGAGAAGTATGTGCTTCCCTAATTATGTTGACTCTTTCAGTTTGTGGAATGCATAGCTTTCCCAAATGATACAAGAGTTGGTCTTTAACATAGTGATCCAATTCTTCTACCTTTTTGCCATTACTTAAAGCTGCATATACATCTTTAAAGTCTATATCTTGAGCATATTGTTCAATGTAGCTTTCGTGCATGACTGAGTTATGCTTAAGTATAGTAGATGCATTTATGATTGGTCTCGACAACATATCTGCAACTTTATTGTGTATGCCCTTTTTATATCTGATGACTAAATGGAACTGTTGTAGGAAACCCATCCACCTATAGTGTCTTGATTGTTGCAATTTAGTTTGTGAGTGAAAATACTGAAGTGGCTGATGATCAGTATGTATAATTGTTTCTTTGCCCATTAACTAATGTTTCCATTTTTTCACACTTTGGACTAATGCATACAATTCTTTATCATATGTAGGATAATTAACTACTGTAGAATTAAAAGTCTCAGAATGGTAGCATATGGGTTTACCATGTTGCATCAACACTGCTCCCATGGCATAGTCACTGGAATCTGTTTCGATCTCAAATGGTTGTTGAAGACTTGGCAATGCTAGTACTGGTGTTGTACTAATTTTTCCTTTCAAGGTGTTGAAGGCTTTCTTCTGTTTGCCTCCCCATTGAAACACCTTGTTAAATCCTGTTAAAGCATATAAGGGAGCTGCAATTAAGGAAAAGTTAGCAATAAACTTTCTCCAATACTGTGCTGCTCCTAGGAAGCTTCTAACTTATGTAGCAGATTTGGGTTTAGGCCAGTTTACAATGACTGCAACCTTGGAGGGATCTATCTTCAATTCACCACCCCCTACAATATGACCCAAATAATTCAAAGATGTTTTACCAAATTCACATTTTGATAATTTAACATAGAGATTTTCTTTCTCGAGTCTGCTTTACATGCTTCAAATGTTCTTCCCACTGAAAACAAGAATGTCATCCAAATATACAATTACAAAATCATCAATAAAAGGCCTGAGTACATCATTCATAACTCTCATGAAAGTGGCATGAGCATTAGTTAAGACAAAAGGCATAACTAGCAATTCACATAGCCCTTGCTTTGTTTTGAAAGCAATCTTCCATGCATCTTGCTCTGCTACTCTGACCTGGTGGTAACCATTATGCAAGTCAAACTTTGAAAAGCAAACAACTTCTTTCAACTGATCTAATAGATTATCAATGCAAGGAAGGGGATAATGATTCTTGATCGTTATTTTATTCAGTGCTCTGTAATCAATGCACATCCTCCACGAACCATATTTCTTCCTCACCAACACGATTGGAGATCCGCATGGTGATGTGCTTGGTTTTATGAACCCTTTCTTGAGCAGCTCCTGTACCTGCTTCTTGATCTCTACATTCTCTAAAGCAGATGACCTGTACATTCCGATGTTAGCCAATGGAGCATCTTGCTGCAAATTAATATCATGTACAATTTCCCTTTTGGGTGGCAGACCTTTATGTTCTTGAAATATGATATCATATTCTGAAACAACTTTTTCTAAATTAGCTTGTTGTTTAGCATCACAACCTTCAAATACATTGGTTTTATTAGGTTTCTTTTCCTTTACAACCATTAGTAAAAATTACTTGCATGAATTTACAATTCTTTTCATCTGCCCTGAGTTTATGAGAGTATAATTATTCTTGAGTTTATGAGCTCTTAAAATATATTTGATTCCATTTTTAACGAGTTGATACTTATTTTCAGCTCTATAGAAAATGTATTTTCTATTATACAAGTAAGGACTTCCTAAAACAATTCCACATATATCCAAAGGAACGATATCTAACTCAACCTCATCTACAAATGCTGACCCAAAAGAAAACCTTAGTTTACATTGTCTAGTCACTTGTAGCTTTGCTTTATCACATACCCAACCTAATGGATATGGCTTCTTGTGAGGTGTGGTTAGTAATCCCAGCTTCTTTACAATTGATTTAGAAATTAAGTTTACTTGTGAGCCACTATAAAAAAAATATCAATCTTTTGATGCTTGGAAATAACTCTAATATGAAAAAGCTCATGTCTTTTCCTCTCACTTTCTTCACTATCAATAGTTTGTGCAGAATTACTAGTAGATGCTTCAGAATTTTTACCTTTTATACCTGTGGCTGTGATTGTTGTTTGATCACCTGAGTCTGACCCCAAATATTTATGTATAGCAGTAGCAGTCTTCTTCTTCTTGCCATCGAATTTCTTGGGTTTCAGCTCTAGATGCAGGGATCAACAATTTTCATCATCATGTCCATCCTTCTTGTAGTGAGTGCATGAAGGTTTGGTCTTTTGTACAACATTTTCCTTCCTCTCTTTCCATTTCTGCTTCCTCTTCTCCTTGTTCTTGCTTGCAGTGGGTTTTAATGATCCCCCAATCTCCGAGTTCACATTCTTACCTCTAGCCTCTAGATGGGTAGCCTGAACAGATACCTCATCTATGCTAGTAGGGTTAAACATGAGAATGGTGTGCCTCAAATAACTGTGTAGACCACGTATATACTTCAGCAAAGTTTCAGGTGAGCCTAAAGAAATGCCTAGAATCAAAGCTCTTTTTCTAAATTCTTGGGTGTAGCTTTGTACACTTTGCCCCTTTAGTTGGCGAAGGGTTTTCCAACTCATCATAACTTGCTGCACATAAGCTAGTGGATAGAATTATTTTTGAATTGTAGAAACAAATTCACTCCAGACAGAAAGAATTTTACCATGCTTCTTCAAGTCAGCTTGTGTCCTACCTTCCCACCATACCAAGGTAGTTCCTCCAAGGCGTAGGCTGGCCAGCTGAATTTTACTCCTGTCTGAATCAATGCTCTGCACCTTGCAATACACATCAATCTATCTAATCCAGTTATCTAGCTTCTCTGCATTTAATTCTCCATCATATATTGGCAAATCAAATTTAACATCTAATTTAATAAGAGATGTTTTCTTCTTTTTATTTTTCAGGGTTGTCAAGAGGTGTGGATAGAGTAACCTCTTTTCCTTTCCCTTTGCCTTAAGAATGGCCATCTATAAGAATTTCTTCTGTTCCTTTGTCTTGTTTGGAGGTTGAAGAGTCTTCACTTCGACCTTTCTTAAATTCTCAATACATTTCTTCTACCATGGTTCTCATGGTCATGAAACTATCCATGAACCGAGAGTCTGATTCCAAGGGGTTTTCTTTTGCCATTTCCCTCCTAGGATAGACTCTACCAATTTCTGGGTTAGTTCAACTAGTTCTCCTTCTCCTAATTTGAGCTTTGACCTAGTTATCATTCACCAATCCAGCACAAGCTTGTCTAACCTTAGTAAACCTAAAGCTCTGATACCACTTGATCTGATAATGAGATCTAAGACAATTAATAAGGTTTTACATACTCATGTGCATGGAATTGTCTATGTTATTTTATGCAATGGATTGATAAGATTGTGAAACACACAGAAAATGAAGCAATAAACAAAACATAATAGACAACACATAACACAACAAATTTAATAAGGAGTTCACCCAATACTCCTGGGCTACATCTTCTGGTCTAGCCTTCAATGGTGGCCTCTCTATTATGTCTTCAAGCAGAGTTTTTACAATAGTATGAGCTCATTTTGAGACTTAATACACAACATATGGAATAGTAAGAGTTTGCTTGAACCTCTCAAGCTTTCTCTGAGTACACAGACTCTCTAAATCACTCTCTATCTCTGTCTCAACTCTGTCTTGGCACTGCCTTCAATACTGCCTGTCTTGTTTTCTCTCTATCTGTGGCTTTAAAGCCAATCTGGGTTGTGTTTCTCCTTCTCGGCTTTTTGTCTCCTAGGCCTCTGTCCGCTTGAATCCCTCTTCCAACGCTACACAATCATTTCATAACACCTGAAGGGGAGGTGGCCACCTATTCGGCAACGTAAGAGTGCCTCGGTCCCTTGAAATCCTTCAGAATTACAAACGCAGTTGTTTTCTGTTTTACTCAAGAAAACACATTGATGATTGTGAAATCCCGCCAAAGCACAATCCATTTCAGACTTCAAAAGTCCTTAAATCCACCCTATTCTCCTATCGGGTTCGCCTATAAGTCGCCATTGCATGTCGCAATGGCCTTGCTCCAAAGTTCCCCTTTGTATTTTTGAAATGTGTTAAAATCATGAAAATGCATTATAAATGGCTTTTATCCGGACTTGAAACGATATATAATAGCCTTGAGGGACCTTTTCAGGTTCGGCTTATCGCATCAGCCCTCATCCTTCGTATTTCGTTTAATAACCGAAACTGCGAAAATACATTAAAATTGGCTTTTCTGCGGACCTCAAATCTTATGAAATATTACTGATAAACCCATCGGGTCTGGTTCATCGGATCGCACATAATGGTTGCTCCGATTGCGATATCGCAATCGCTCATCGCAATAACCCCCAGATCGTTGTAAGTGCTACTGCAACCCCCGATAGCGATCCTGCGATGTAATATGGGCCGTCAATCTGCGCGCTTGATTGCAAGTGTCATGTGGTATGCACTGATACCCGCTGTCTTCTTATGCCAATTGCGATTGCTGATCAGATTTGGACCATCGATTGAACAGATTTGACGGCTACTGTGCATTCATTTGCTTCGCCTCTGATACTCTATTATTTCCTTGATTTCACGTGTTTTTGCCTCCCAATAGTGTTTTTCCCCATTCTGAAAGGTTTTCTCATGCGGTTTTCTTTGGCCTTTGGCATGATTTTCTGAGTTTTCAAGACTTAGAGAGTGTTCTTGGATCCATCTGGATCACTAGTATATTGGTTTGCAAACAAACTTCAAAGTGAGTAAAATGTTGCAATCATAGGTATTATAATTGAGTACAATTTATAATAATATTATAATTAATAGTTAATTTTATCTTAATTAAGGGTTTTTATTATTTTGAAAAAAAAACTTAAGTTTAGAAATAATTAAAATTTTTAAATAAAAAATATTTTACTATATATATAAAAAAAACAATCTTATGGATAATTTATATTATAAATTTGGAAAATATTAATTCCCCAAAAATTATAAAATATGAATCTTAAAAAAACACAATTCTCGTAGACAATTTATATGGCTAAGTACCAAAAATTAATTCTCAAATTGTTATACGATTAGTGATTATTATGTTTATAAAAAGTTAAAAGTTAATGAAGGCTAACTCATGAGAAAAGAGTACTAGCAACGATGAAGGATTATTATGAAATATTTTATATTTATTTATTTATTGTCATTTTTATCATGGTAATGATTAAGATTTTATATTAAAAATAGTTAAAAGTTAATGAAGGCTAACTTATGAAAAAAGAGTATTGGCAATGATGAAGGATTATTGTGAAAGATTATATATATAGTCATTTTATCATGGTAATGATTAAGATTTTATATTAAAAATAGTTATAATTGAATTGTATATCTAGGTTTATAAAATGGTAATAATTTTGGTAAAACATTACTTATGAATTTTCTTTTACATATAATCCATCTAGATGAGAGTTGAAATTGATCATCCAATACTATTTTGAGGTGGATCCACAAGTGTATTAGCTCACATAATAACTTAATAGAGACACAAAATAAAAATAAAAACATGCTCTAAAATTGAAAGAGAAGTCTAGAAATTGAAATTCCTAGAGCAATTCTTAACATTTAGGCCCACTTGTTTTTGCATCTTTAATTGTCAATGCATGTGAGTGTTGCTAGTGTTAATCCTAAATGGAGCTCCAATAGAAGTGGTAGGTGGTTTAAAGAGGGTCCTAGATGGTGTGCAAGGAAGATAAAAGTAAGATAGTTAGAGGAGGCAGAATCCATAGAAATGCCAAAAGAGCTAGGAAGAGGAGACACCATGATGTCAAGAGGAACTTGAAATGGGATGCACCCAACCAAATGTTGCAGTGAAATTAAAGTGGATAACATATTCACTTTTTTCCTTTTATAAATTTTAATGAAGGTATAGGATTCTACATCCACCTCTCTCATATTTAGAATGTACTCCCTTGTTTCAATAGTGCATTGGTCCCGAGTCCTACTATTTTCCCAAAGATACTACTCAAACCCTCCTTTTCAATGATTCCACTATAGAGTCTAATAGGCGACATTATCATTTATTTCCACTACATCCTTGTCAAACTATTTTAATCCCTTTTGTAGGTCATTAAAACTAAAAAGAATGCTCTAGTAGTTGCAACAATGAAAACATAGGGGATTCATTAATTAGGGAATATTATATTATGTGAATTCATATTAGGGGCTTTAAAATTTAAGATATTAGAAGTAATATATCGGTATAGTTGATCTACAAAGAATCTAAAAGGAGATATTATAAATGCTGCAAGAAATGGCTACATAGGATGGCTAGTGAAATTAAGATTTTTTTAAATTGGAAAGATGTATTGGGAAGGAAATTCATAAACATGATTTTAGTAAGTATTATTTAATATCTAGTGAAGCGCTTGTGAGTAACAATGTATTATTATCCATGATTGTACCCTCATGAAGACTCAAATTACTTAAAGTTAAGGAGTGCAGAGTTGGAGAAGATTCCAAACTCTTACTTTTCTTATAATCAATAACCTTTTCACAAGACAAGACCAATATTATAACATCAACCAAACAACACATCCCACACACATGAGCTACCTCATCCATTGTATAATTCATAACTATGTAGAAGTATGGGGAATGGATAAGATAAATGATAGGTTGATGCCATTTGTTTCATCCCACACAAACTTTAAGACAAGAATTCCACCATATAATGATGGATGGTCTCACAAAAATAATCAGTTAAATTTGCATGATATCAACTAACCACATGGCTTCATACGAAACCCATATCTCACTTCCCCTCTAATCCCAAGACTCCAAAGAGTTAGGATAACATAATGTATAAGGCTTACACATAGGATAAAATATTAACATTTTACTTTTTCCCCCCATAAACCTCCCTTTAAATCCTCTCTTGTGGAACCATAGACCCCATGTATTTTTCCATCCTTTGCTTGTAGCTAATGATACCTTTTTATTTCCCATGTACAATATTTACATATTACTTCATTGTTCATCTCTCAACCTTTCATCATATACACATATGCATACATTGCTAACTCAAGAATTAAAATCAAGATGTTTTAATACTAAGAACCAATGCTTGAATTGATGTGAAACACTAAATGAATATGAAAAATGCATTTTCAATTTGTTTTTATTTAATTTAACAATGATTTTGTTCAATCAAATATTTTATAACAGAATATTTTGACCTTCCTCGATGTTTGTTATTATTGGGTTGTGTTATATTCTTTCCGCGACTAGTCAACGTAGTTTATGGGGGGGGGGTTAGCGGGGGGGGGGAGCCCCCCCTTCGTTGTGTTGACTGCGAGTGGGGAGGTCATAGGGGGTGCGGAAGCCCCCCTTATATGGGGGGTTTGAGGGGGGTTGTTAGCCCCCATCTGCAGGGTCTGGGACAACACCTTGGGGAATTTTTTTTGGACCCTATATTAGGTTGGCGGACCTACCTATGGTTTTGTGCATGGTTTTCACATTTGGTTTTGGACGCGATGGTTTTTGGTCCATGGTATTGGATGCTTCGGCATGTATAAATATGTATTGTAACATTGAAAGGAACATAATGAAAAAATTAAGCTGGTAGTCCCGGTTTTGGGATACAGGGGAAATCTCTGTGTATATGTGTTTTATGTGTTATGCTCTCACATTGTTTATTTTCTATGTTT
>APFE030951629.1:13886-37072 GCA_000404065.3 Pinus taeda | reverse complement strand
GTAGTGGCACTATCAACTACAGAGGCAGAATACATGGCAGCCACTCATGCAAGCAAGGAAGCAGTTTGGTTGCATAGATTGTGTTCAAGTATGGGGTTAGTACAGGGAGCTATATGGATAGACTGTGACAGCCAAAGTGCAATTTTCTTGGCAAATAACCCTGCTTACCATTCAAAGACAAAGCAAATTGATGTTCAATATCACTTTGTGAGGGATATGATAGAAGACAAAAAGGTGTTGCTGGTAAAGATGGGCACTTTGAAGAATACTGTAGATGCATTGAAAAAATTTGTGAGCTCTGAGAAGTTCTCTTGGTGTAGAGAAACAATGGGCGTTGCAGGGCTAGATAAATGACTAAGCTCTCGTGTGGAAAGGAAATAACAAGTGGGAGAATATTGGGTTGTGTTATATTATTTCCACGACTAGCCCACGTAGTTAACCGGGGGGTTAGAGGGGGGGCGGAGGCCCCCCTTCGTTGCGCTGACTGCGCAGTGGGGGGGTTTGAGGGAGGTGGTTAGCCCCACTCTACGGGGTCCTGGGCAATGCCCTAGGGAAATTATTTTTGGACCCTATATTAGGTTGGGCGGACCTACCTATGGTTTTGTGCATAGTTTTCGCACATGGTTTTGGACATGATGATTTTCGGTCCATGGTTTTGGATGCGATGGTTTTCGTCCATGGTATTGGATGCTTCAGCATGTATAAATATGTATTGTAACATTGAAAGGAACATAACGAAAAATCGAGCTGGTAGTCCCGGTTTTGGTATCTAGGGGAAAATATCTGTGTATATGGGTTTATGTGTTATGCTCTCACATTGTTTATTTTCCATGTTTTAGAATTCGTATGATGATAATTTCTGTACGAGGGTAAAACCTACAGTTATTAGGTCATACACTAGTATTACTCTTAAAGGTTATATACAACAATGTGATAAGACAAATGAACCACATTGGTAAAATGGTTTTGCTAAGAATGTCACCCACTTTCCTTTCATAGAAACCTCTAGTATAAATGGAGAAGAAAAAAAAATTCAAGGAATTTTCATAAAATCCTCAATTATGTGGTGTTTTCCTTGTAATGAAACATCTCTCACCATTTTAGTGATCTCATTTTCTAATCCATTTCTATAAGGTCAACATCTCTTGCAGTGACATCCTACCTATGAGATAGATTCAACTTTAGTATCCTTTATATCCCTAATTGCAATTAACCTTAGATAGTAAACCATCATGTCATTTTATTTGTAGTAGCATATTCAAATCGATGTGCCAAAATACCTTATGGACTGTGATCAACAAATTACGAAGCAATGATTCACACTAGAAAAATACCTAACAAATATAATTTGGGTCATATTGTGAATTTACTTAAAAGTATCACGACTTCATTATTTGTTTATTTATAGCCCCAAGGTGAGTAAAATTTTGCAATCAAACTATGTAATTTAAAATTGATGATAATGCCATTAGTAATGCCTAATTTTATTTTAATTTAAACAACTATTATTATTTTAGATCCAATATATTATTAATGCATAAAGAAAAAGTTTTACAAGGTAGCAGATAATACAAGAAAATAAAATTTGGCTAATCCACATGACTAAATAGAGTGTGAGAGGAATCTAAATATGGACCTATTATCCACCACTTGTGGGAAGTATATATGGGAGAAAAAGAAATCTCCTAGATGGTCCTTAGCTAGCAGCCTCTTGGATCCGCCAGATAACTCATTGTGCCATTATCTTCACCACTTGAGCCATTCATGTAGTCCCTCAACCACTTGTAATGAATGTATATTTGAAGATGGGCCTCCCGACCCTAAAGGTATGGATTTTCATTGCTAAAGTTGAGTAATTTTCCTTACTTTTCATGGGCACTATTGAACATGGATTGGCGGGGGGATTCAACGGAAAGAGTGGGTTAGGCTTGTATTCTTGTCTCCACTGCCTGATTTTTTGGTTACCCTTGTATCCGAGTCCTATAGGATCTCCTTTAGTGACCATTTGGCTCTTGGGTTAGCACTAGATGGGAAATATCGATTTTGGTTGTGTGGTCCTGATTCTTGATACCACCTACATCACTCCCCTTCCACTCATTGTAGCCTTCATTTATTTTACCATCTGGGTCCACATGTGTCCATTGGGTCCACATAGGGTTAGCCTCCCCCTATCCTTGCCCACACCTTGGGTTGGGCCTAGAACGGTGCCCTGTAGGTTGATGTAGCTAAAAAGAAAAGAAAAAGCATAATTTGGCCACTCTCAATAGGAAATGTACCAAAAAATGAAAAAGATGATTGGGGCATACAAATTTAGCATGTGGGAAAAAGCCAGACATGACCTCTGCCCCTCATCCATGGTCATCACCCTGGCTCTTGTGGGACCTAGATGAGCCCCTTCTATCATTAAGGAAACCATTATTGTCCCAACCCTAAGTGGGCGATGAACTACCCCACCTTAAGGGGGTATTCATTGCTACATATTACACATCATGCTCTCATCCCATGGAGCCCTGAGGAGTTATGAAGAAAAAAAAAGAAGGAAAAAGGCATATGAAGAAGGGTGGAAAAACAAAGGTTGGGGTAACTCATGTACCACAATTTTCTCCCTCCTACACTCATATACCCAGGTGTGGGATTCACTTATTTTAGTTACCCTGGTTCCTTAACATGTTTTCTAGGTATTTTCCTTAATCCCCACTATGTTCCATCATTATATCACTTGCCACCTACCATTTAAGGGATGTACCATGGACATGTCACCCCCTCTAGAGGTTGAAACCACCCAATAGGGTCCTTGGTTAACCCCCTATTGAGCGTTGAGAGCCAATGGGCCTCCACCATAGCTAAGATTACTTCATGGATCCCTAGAAACATTCATTGATTACTCCTATTCCACCTTTTGGATGAGGATGATGCTCCTGGTTCACCATGCCCAACTGGCTCCACAAACGCACCATACACTCGAAAGATGTTCTAGGATCCATAGGATTGTTCCCCACTATAGAGGGATGGCTTATGTCATCATTCTAGCCCTTACAGATGGTCTACAAGAACTTTCGATCCATTTGGAGATCCATGAGGGTGACCTTGTGCCCCCACACCCAATTGGGAGCACCAGAGGATTTTTCTTGGAAAGCAAGGGGCCAACCCCTTGTCCACTATGATGGGTGTCCATTTCTACACCATGTCACCCTTTGGACTTCATTAGGCGCCCTCAAAGGCCCAATGAATCACTTTTTTTATCATTCAACCCACTTGAGAGGCTTATTCATGTATTATTGAGCTATTTTGTGAGATTGTCACCAAAAGTTTTGTTATTATGCACATTATTTTATTCTATGGGATAGATTACGCCTAATTAGCTAAATCGAATTCATAAGAAAGTGTATAAATAGAAGTGTGATGGAATCATTTGATCATCATCATGTGGATTGGATCATTCTCTCTTGTTATATTTCACTATTCTTTTTGGAGGACGAAATTGGGTGGATGGATGAATTTTGATCTTTGGATATCTTCATTTTTGTCTTGGAGCTTCTATATTGGCATATGATGATGAATGGATATAATTGTTCTCACATGTAAGTGCTCTTTCAATGTTAATTTGTAATTTTCTTATGTCACGTGCATGTTGCTGGGATTTTCACTATACTAGGCTGAAATTTGTTGCTCTTCTTGTATGAAATGGTGTAAATTTTCCTTTTTATATTGTTGCATCATGTCATGGGCCATGTTTAAATAAGTGAATATTCCTAGAGATATTTCAGTGAAATTTTATCTTGATAAGTCCTCAAATATTACATGTTAAATTATAAATTTCTTGAAGCAATTGTCCCATAATCTAATTGCTTTGTGAAATTGTTTTAAAGGCCTTCTTGACCAAGTTAAATGATCCAAAGCATTGGAATCTCCTTGAATCCATTTCTCCCAAAGGATTAGGCACTGGTCCTCCATTGATGATCACCAAAAACATATTCTTTATCACCTCTCTCTCCTTTTAGGCCTAGCCTCAACAACGGACCTAAGGCATCACATTTCTCAGAAGTTACCCATCATAAAATTTCGATCTCCTTACCTCTACTGCGTTGTTGGGTTTCTTAGGATCCTTCCAAATTTGAAGCCATTCCGACGGTGGGATCTTGAGATATTTCAAGGCCTAGCTATGATACTAATTTTTTCCCTCTGTTTCCTTTGGTTAGTGACTTCATTGGGATTATTGCATAAAATTCAAAGAAAATTTCTCCTTTAATCTCTTTCTCCCCCTCAATTAGGTCAAGCACACCGTTGGTTGATCAATTCTATCCCCTTGACCTAATTCTAGGATCAATGGGTCCCATGTGGTCCTACAACCTTTTGAAGGTAATTCTGTGAAGACCACTTGGAATCCAAGTTTTCACAAGGATTTTAGCGTCTAGGAATCTCCTTGAGAAGTCATATACTAAAAACCTAGCCTTTGAAATTCTCCCAAGCCCTTCCTATAGAGCCTTTCATATTTCTTTCCAAGCAAGAAAGACATATATTTGAGCCTGTCTTGTGAATAGGCTTCTAGGATCCCATTTCATCCTATCATTGATCCATTCATCATGATGATCCTTTTTATACCAAGTCTCCTCCCATCAGTGAAAGTTCAAAAAGAGCAGGGAACCTTAGTTGAGTTGATAGTGAGTTATTGCTCCATTGTTTCCCTTGACCTAGTAGCTGTCCAATAGGATCCCCTCCTAGGACCCCTGCTAGTTTGAGTGGTAATAGGACCAAGAAACACAATCCTCGTGGATGATTTGTACTACTAATTACCCCATATCAATTTTAAAAATCTCACATTTGGACTTACTCTGTAAGGATGATGGCAAGTTTCATGAAGCTTAGGATTACCTTTCAAAACAATAACCATGCTCTTCAAATGTTGTATATTTTGATGGTATTTTTATGTGAGGTTTTTACCTATAAAAATCCCAATTTTGTAGAATAGTGGTATGTATTGGATATCAATTTTGGTTTTCTCTTGGTCACGAGAGTCAAGATTGAAATTCTTTGAATAAGAAAAATTGTACTTCCTAATGTATTTATCGTGACAAGATGTGGATTTATACACTACACTGATTAATTATATATATAATATATATATATATATATAATATATTAAAACATGTAAAAGCTCTTATGATGTTTATAAGGAAAGTTGGACTGACTCAGAAGAGAGGAGTATTAGGAAATGTCATTAAAAGTAAAGGAATAAAACTATGGTGAGGGATATTATTTAATCAATTTATTTTCATGGTAAAATATGTGACAGTATAGTTAAGATTTTATATTTAACTAATCACAATTAAATTATAGTTAGTATTTTTAAAATGATAGATAGGGTTAGGTAAACCTTACCCAAGCATATTCCCTTACATATCCCAATTAAAAGGAAGACATAACTATTTTATTAGTAATAAAGTGACCACACACGTATATTGTGTTGCATATATACCTAATAACAACATAAAATGATCGAACATGTTTTAAAGATAAACGTGAAAAATTCCAAGGGCCCACGTACATCATTGAATCTTTAATTTCTAATGCCATAATGTTAGCGTTGCTAGCATTAATTTTGAAGAGGGTTCCAACAAAGGTGAGGAGTAACATTCAAAGATGGTCCTACATGTTGCTAACAACCATTTGTATTGTGATTCATGGATTTTCTAGGTAATCCAAAAGTGGAAGAATCTACATAAATATCCAAAGAGATAGGAGGAGGAGACATCAAAATTATAGGAGGAAGGTTGAGATAAATATCCATGCTCCTTACCAAAGATTACACTAACCCAAAGGTGCAAGTTATCTTCATTTACTTTCCTCTGTAAACTATTATGAAGGCATGAATTTCACCTCCCACTCTCAAACAATTGACATTAATCCTAAGCCTTATTTTTCTCTTGATGTTGCCACAAAAACCTTTCTTTCTAATAATTACATTATAGATCCAACTAGGTAACATTACCATTTATTTTTGCTATATGTTTTCCATATTTCTTTATTCCTTTCTATAGGTTTTTATGATCACAAAGAATGTTATAATAATTGTAACAATGGAAATGTGGCATGATTGCACTCTTATGGAGACTCAAATTGCCTACAATTAGGGAGTGCAAAAGTCACATAGGGTTAGCCTCCCCCTCCTATTGTCCACACCTTGGGTCGGGCCTGGAATGATGTCCCAAATGTTAATGTAGATAAAGAGAAAAAAAAGCATAATTTGGCCACTCTCAATAGGAAATGTACCACAAAATGAAAAATATGGTCAAGACATACAAATTTAGCACTGGGGAAAAAGCCAAAAATCATCTCTACCCCTATGGGCCCTAGATGAGCCCCCTCTATCATTAAGAAACCCATGATTGTCCCAACCCCTAGTGGGCAATGAAACGCCCCACCTTAAGGGGGTATTTATCGCTACATGTTACACATCATTCTCTCATCCCCTGGAGCCCCGAGTAGTTATGAAGAAAAAACATTAAAAGGTAAAAGGCATATGAAGAAGGGTGGAAAAACAAAGGCCGAGGTAACTCATGTACCACGATTTTCTCCCTCCCACACTCATATACCGAGGCATGGGATTCCCTTATTTTAGCTACCTTGGCACCTTAGCATGTCGTCTAGGTGTTTTCCTTAATCACCACTATGTTCCATCATTATATCACTTTCCACCTACCATTTGAGGGATGTGCCATGGATATGTCTCCCTCTCTAGAGGTTGAAATCACCTACTAGGGTCCTTGGCTAACCTCCTATTGAGCTTGGAGACACTTGTACATACCAAAGGCCATTATGGAAGGGCATGCCACCATGTAGTTCCCCATTGATTACATCACTTGTGAACTCTTTTACATTATTATTCTAATGATTTGTTGTACTAGAGGGAAAGGGGATGCATTGGATCTTATGCAAGATTGCATGTGGATTACCATTTGGGGCTTAGTCACCCTATACAGGGTCCTAGCCCTCTAGAGGACCACATTGGCACTTGTAGGGTGAGAGCTGAGAGCCATGGGCCTCCAATATAGTTGAGATTACTTCATGGATCTACAAAAACCTCTATTAATTGCTCCTATTCCACCATTTGGATGAGGATGATGCACCTGCTTCATCATGCCCAACCAACTCCACAAATGCACCATACAATCAACAGATGTACCAGGATCCAAAGGATTTTTTCCTCGCTGCAGAGGCAAGGCGTATGTCATCATTCTATCCCTTACGCAATTTCGTTCGATTTGGAGACCCATGAACATGACCTTGTACCCCCAAACCCATTTGGGAGTACCACATGTTTTTTCTTGGAGAAAAAGGGGCCAACCCCTTGTCCATTATGATGGGAGTCCATTTCTACATCATGGCACCCATTGGACTTCATTATTCCTCCTCAAAGGCCCAATGACTCACTTTTTTGATCATTCAACCCTCTTGAGAGGCTTATTCATGTATTATTGAGCTATTTGGTGGGCTTGTCACCAAATTTTTTGTTATTATGCACATTATTTTATTCTAGGTGCTAAATTAGGCATAATTAGCTATATCAAATTAATTAGGAAGTGTATAAATAGAAGTGTGATGGAATCATTTTATCATCATCACGTGGATTGGATCATTCTCTCTTGTGATATTTTCGCTATTCTTTTTGGAGGATGAAATTGGATGGATGGATTAATTTTGATGCTTGGATCTCTTCATTTTTTTCCATGGATCTTCTATATTGGCATATGATGATGACTAGATATACTTTTTCTTACATGTAAGTTCTCTTTAAATGCTATTTTACCATTTTCTTATGTCACATGCATGTTGCTGGGGATTTTCAATATATTAGGCTGAAATTTGTTACTCTTATTGTATGAAATAGAGGAAATTTGTCCTTTTATAGTGTTGCATCATGTCATGGGCCATGTTTGAATATGTGAATATTCTTAGAGATATTTTGTTGATATTTATCTTGATAAGTGATCACATATTTCATATTGAAGTATAAATACCTTGAAGCAATTGTCCCATGCTCTAATTACCATGAGAAATTATTTTAGAGGTATCCTTGACCAAGTGAAACTATTCCAAGTATTGGAGTCTCCTTGACTCTATTTCTCCCGAAGGATTAGGCATTGGTCCTCCATAGCTAATCTCCAAAAACATATTCTTTATCACCTCTCTCTCCTTCTTCTCATCCTAGCATCCATAGGGGACATAGGGCATCACATTTCTCACAAGTTACCCATTTTAAAATTTCGATCTCCTAGCCTCTACTGTGATGTTGTGTCTCCTAAGATCCCTCCAAATTTGAAGCCATTTCGATGGTGGGATCTTGAGATATTTCAAGCCCTAACTCCAATATTGGTTCTTTCCCTTTGTTTATTTTGGCTAGTAACCTCATTGGGATTATTGCATCAAATTGAAATAAAATTTCTCCTTTAATCCCTTACTCCCCCTAAATTAGGTCAAGCACACCCTTGGTTGATCAATTCTATCCCCTTGACCTAATTCTGGGTCCACTTGGGCATGTGTGGTCCCACAACCTTTTGAAGATAATTCCATAAATACCACTAGGAATACAAGTTTCCACAAGGATTTTAGGGTTTAAGAATCCCCTTGAAAAGTCATATACTCAAACCCTAGAATTTGAAATTCTCCTAATCCCTTCCTATAGAGCCTTTCATATTTCTTTCTAAATAAGAAAGCAATATATTTGAGCCTCTCTCGTGAATAGGCTTCTAGGATCACCTTTCATCCTATAATTGATACATTCATATTTGTGATCCTTATTATACTAGGCCTCCTCCCATTGGTGAAAGTCCATAAAGAGGAGGGAGCCTTAGCTGAGGTGAAAATGTTCTATCACTCCATTGTTTCCCTTGACCTAGTAGTTGTCCTATAGGACCCCTGCTAGTTTGAGCAGTAACAAGAACAAGAAACACAATCCTCGTGGATAATTTGTACTACTAATTACCCCATATTAATTCCAAAAATGTCACATTTGGACTTACTCTGTAAGGATGATGGAAAGTTTTATGAAGCTTAGGATCACATTTCTAAACAATAACTATGCTCTTCAAATGTTGTATTTTGATGGGATTTTTCTGTGAGGGTTTTGCCTACAGTTGGACGATTATTAATTGCAGGGAAAAATATTGTATCACCTTGGCAAACTGTGTATACCCATTGATGAAAGGGTAGATGAATCCAAGAGGCTCATACCTCTCACGTGTCTGGTTTTTTTCAAGTTGAAAAAACTTTATGTCATTTACAAAGGTTTTGTTTTTGGCCTCATATGAAAAACAGTGTGAATCATTTTGTAAAGGGTTGTGTGTTGTGTTTTGTTTCAAAGCCCTCTAATAGAAAACGTGGGGCTCTACACACCACTCCCTATTCCATTTCTACCATTGGAATGTGTGTCCATGGATTTTGTAGGTGGTTTTCCTATGTCTAGGAAAGGTCAGGACTATTGGTATGTTGTCGTGGATCGTTTTAATAAAATGTGTATTTTAATGCCTTGTAAAAATAAGGTCACTACTGATGAGACTGCTTATCTTTTCTTTCAGAATATCCGGGTCAATTTTTGGTTGCCCACATCTATTGTGTCAGATCGAGACTCTCACTTTCTTGGAGAGTTCTGGACCAGCTTGTGGAGAATGATGGACACTAAGTTGAAAATAAGTACAACATTTCATCCACAGACTGATGGGTAGATAGAGGTCGTCAAATGCACCGTGGTACACTTGTTATGAGGCTATTGTGGAAAACATATCAAGTTGTGGGATGAAAAACTTCCTTATGTGCAACATGCATACAATCGAGCAACACATTCATCCACACAGAGCTCACCGTTTGAGACATGTTTTGGTTATCTACCAAGGGATGCCTTAGACATGGTCTTTTGGAAAGATGAGGATGGAAATGGATGAGAGGATAGGGACAAAGCACAAAAGTTTATTCAGCGGATACAGGTGATTCATCAGGCAATATAGGAGCAGTTGGAGAAGAGTCGGGCTCGGTATAAATCTCGACATGATAAGAACCAAGTTGACCATCAGTTTCAAGTTGGGGACAAGGAATGGATCCACATTAGTAAGGATAGAATGAAGGGATAAGGGAAGAAATTTAGGCCCATTCGATATGGTCCCTTCACCATATGGCAAAGATTGGAGATAATGCTTTTCGTCTTGACTCTCCCGTTTATATGTAATTGTACTCAGTAGTGAATGTTGAAAACTTGAAGCTTTATGAACCTCCATTGATTATGGATACCGAAGAGGTTGCAAAGATTCCTATAGTGGATGATTTTGCACTAGAGTATCCAGACAAGTTTCCCGAAGATATCATACTCGACAGGGAAACCAGAACTTCACGATCGGTAGATGTGGAGTATTTTTGTGTTGGCTTCAAAGGAATGCATCCGAGTAAAGCTCGATGGATGGAGAAAGAAAAAGTGAGGGAGCTATTTCCTCACTTGCCAATTGACTGAAAATGATTTTGGCAGTCTAAAAGCTCTTAGTGGGGAGGATTAATCTAGGTGGATCTCTAAAAAGTACCAGTGGCATGGTAAGAAGGCTCAAAACTCAAAGTGGTAGAATCTGGGTAAACTTAGCAATAGATCGAAGTGCTCATCATCCTGATTCCAATGATGTGAAAGACACTCGAATCCAAGCTCATATGAAGAAGTTAGAAGAAGTCAAAGTTTAGGTTTGACTTGGACAGGTGGCAAGAGAAGATGATGTGGCAGAACTCTCAGCGAATGGGGAAGTGCCAAGTGGCAGGTCATCATTGGTCCCACATTTTGCAGATCACAGAAGGAAGAGGTCTGCAGTTAAGGAAATTGGCCCCAGAACTACTGGGTTGCGATCTATGATATTGCCATTGCAGATCGGAGGCGGGTCGGCGGTAAAGAATCTGGCCTCGGTAGGATGAGGTTGCGATGTGTTAAATCACATATTTCACATCGCAAGGAATGACATTATAGAGTTTACCCTGGTAGGATTAGGTTGCGATTGCGATATCGCATATTGCACATCGCACAACGCAATATCCTGATAACAAGTACCACCTTGGTTCTGCCAATTGCGATTTTCAATGGGGTTTTTGGATCCGATATATATTATATTACAGTTAATAATTGTCAATGGGTCCACCTTTATCGATTTTTGCACATCTCTTAATGTAGAGGCACAGGATTGTCCACCGATTTAAAAAAATGTGTTCTTTATGTTAAAGCTGCCAGATTAAGGACTAATGTGCATTAATAGGTTTTTCTATGTTTAAACAGATTATTACATGCATACTATTCGAGGTACGAGATCCTCGGTGTGGAAAAACCACCCGCCTACTATACTTGTCATTTGTTAGGAATTGTCGGGATTGAGGAGTTAGCTGATACAACATATATAATGGACTGTCTGGACAGGAAAAAGGTAGGAAACTGGCACGATAGTTCAGAACACATTGTGTGCAGCAGTAACTTGACATGGCAGCAGGCCGAAACCTTGCCTTGAGTGTTAGAAAATTATATATTATAGATTAAAGGAACACATAAAATATATTGCAGAAATATAAACACAGAAAACACATAAAACAAGAGAGACATAAATATACATGGTTCACCCAATTTGGGCTACATCCATGGAGAAACAGCCAGTCCTTCCTTTTATATTATCCAGCAAAATGAAGAGAGACAACCTACAATGGACCTGCTGTAATTCCCTCTTCGCTCTCACACAATATCCTCTCTCTTTCTCACTTAGAATACAAATCTACATAGATGAAATACAATTCCCTCATATATAGCGAGGGGTTGCCTTCTAGGGAGAAAAACAAATTAAACATAACTTCTACTGTGAGATCTCCACCTAATGAACAACCCAGATTGACGACGAAATTGCAATATTTTATGCAGTTTCAAGATGCAAGGCACACCTGGAAACTAAGATGCCTGAGGGAAAAAGCTACGCAGTTTCTAGAGACAGTGGGTTCCGACTGAGGGAAGCACACTGGAGGAAGCCAATGTGCATTTTTGGATGCCAAGGCAGGCTGGGATTTCTGTGCATTGCGCAGCTCCAACAAGCAAGGGGAAATATTGAGGGTTGCAGATATGAAGTGCATAGTTTAGGAAAGATGGTTGAGGCTAGGTTGCTAAGGAAACTCCAGAATTTGGCTAAGTGTGGGATCAATGGAAATGATTCGAACATTGATAGAGATTGACTATGATCACACACTTAAACACTTAGTGATACAACATAGACCATCTAGAACATATAAAAACATACTTCGCTGAATGCAACAACGTTTGTGGCAACAACTTACGACCAATGCAACTCCGATGATAGACTTTGGGACGATAAAGGCAACACTTGTGAAAGAGTGCATGAAATGAGTGTGAAACATGTATATGTTATGAGAAAAAACCATTATCACAAAGATTTACCCTTGGATCAAAACAAACTTCCCTATGCATGACGAGCAATAATTCCCATGCCCAAGGATGACACATACTATATAAAGATAAAAGTGTGAATGACTCTTAAGATTGAAGAGGGGAGCTTGAGATCATCATCTTACCAATAAATGAATAAGGAACGATCAAACACAAGATCCAAAATAGGCTCCAAAATTTAAGTGTAGGCCAAAATTTTGGAGGGTTTTGCAGCCGCTACAACACTTGGCGACACACTGGTCGAATGCCAACTTCTCTATCTTGGTTCATTTTAGTGCAGGGCCTTGGTCCTTCAAGGAGTATTGATTCATCGCTCAGATTACCTTGGCTTCTCTGCTTACCCCATGGGAAGACATGGTCCAATTTATACCTTCTTAGTTGAACACATCATAATATTCCTCCAAATCACGATGTTTCAAAATCGTAAGGGTAGTTTAGCTCATGATCTTAAGCTTTTTAGAGTATATTTTTTCATCTCTGGTGTTGCTCCATTGCCAGCAGGCTTGGACAGTACCCTGATGGAGTCACGCAGGAACACAAGCATTACTCCACTACCAGCAAGTCCGGACAATACCCTGATGGAGTTGCCTGCTTCACCTCTCTACACAGGAAGCCTTTCTCTTTGTTCACCTTTATTTATTTTTTAAAGAGAATTGTGCATAGAAAATTATTTATTTGGGGCAGAAGAGGGATCCCGGCTTATTGAGAGGAGAAGAGGTTGTTCCTTCAGAGAAGCATATGATGACCTCTGATTTAGTTTTTCTCATTTAGATTTTCCCCTTCTCCATTTCTACTAGTTGGTTAAGCTTGAAAACACCAAAGCAGAAAACTGAGTATAGGCATGAGGTTCCAAGACTAGACACAGGTTCATGGTTGGACCAAAGTTCACCTTATGGATGAATCACATTTTCCATCAGAACTTCATCGGCCAAAAGATACAACCAATTACAAGGAAGCTGGACACAATATTGGCCAAATGTTGAAGTGTCACAAGATTCTCTGAACTTCAACCACATACACACTTGGAAGCCAAACATGTCTAGGCACAACACTTATTTTCATAATGACAACAAAAGGAAAACTAAACAAGAAAGAGAACAGAGAAAAAATAAATAAAACACAAAACTAGGAAACAAAATCAAAAGATAAGAGAACAAAATGACTAAGCGAAGACGATGTATAACCAGAATAAGAAATTCAGGACAAACTATAGGGAACGAGTGTAATATGAGTGCAAGGAAAGAAAATTGAGATGCAACTAATCCTACCCTATCCTATCGGCTAGAAGGTTAGGGTCACATAAAATGAAATTTCCACTAAATCCACCGTGATTGTTCCCGACCTACATCCACAAATATAGGAACAATTAAAAAAGATAAAAAGCGATGTGCAACATAAGATATAAAAACTTGAGAAACTTTCACAGGAAAAATAAGGTCTTGCCTGTGGGCAGAAAGATGTGTCACAACCACTACTTTCACGCAATCCACATGCCTACCTTTTTGATGAATACGATTTTTCAACAAACCTCGTAAGCCTCTTGCGAATATGCCTTCATCTACACCGAGTTCCCTAGCAAGCGTGAGGTTGGATTGAAACTTGTTGTCTGCAACAGAGCTTGCCAAGTAAGATTGCTCCAATAATTCAGGGATTGGATCGTAAATTTCATGATGACACTCTTGAAAACCTCGTGATCTTTGAAAAGATGAATTTTCGATTTGAGAAGTGGGATCACGATGGGAATCTTGTAAGGGGAAATAGATCTAATCCTTCTTGGCAGTCATGCCAAGATAGTGAGGGCCTGCCAAAGCCATCAATGAAGGTTGAAGTGCCTCACCAGCTTGACAAAAATATGAATAGAGAGATGTTGAAAAATGAAGATCACAGAGTGTGGAACAACTATCATTGAATGTGTTGATGGGAAAATGATGAGTTGGATGATAGTCAACCAAGAAAGAGAATTGGTCATATGAGCTGATTGAAACATCAGATTCCCAGTTTACAATGAACAAAGAAAAATCAACTTGAACAATCTTGTGAATGCTCTGGACAATCGGACCAAGTTCTTTGCGAGCCAAATATGAAAGACCACCTTCCTGCAACTGGTGACCAATTGTACAAGCATCATAGTCATCAAATGAGTTTAAAAAAGATGCTAGCACCGTGAATGCATGAAATCGGATGAGGCATGGTAAATGGAGAAGAACTTGATTCGTGGGATAACTTGTGCATTTATTGTCGCTTAAGAGGATTTCTGGTGTGATGAGAGGACAAATTTGCAATATAAGATTTGCAAGAAGGCCAAGGAGCTGACCATTGATGGAGAAATTCAATAAGTATGATTCTTGTGGGAAAAGATAGTCTTTGAGATGATCAACTTCATAATTCCATGACTTCATGAGAGATGGATATTCCCAACCCGAGTTTGATGTGAGGGATTTGCATGAATACTATAACATATTCTTGAATTTGGTCAGAAGTAAAATCTTGAAAATTCTAAAGATCACACCCAAAATACCAAACATTTTTCATGTGGAAATCCACATTGAGTGAAACCATGCAGATAGATGGATTGTGCAAGAGAAACTAGATCTGATTTAGTTCAGGGGGCTTACCAGAGTCACAAGTTCCTAACATAACTATCAATAGAAGTTGAAGTTCCTTGACTCATTGGCAGGTCCCAAAACTTTCCAGGATTGTAGCATCACATTTTGAAGCTTGAACTAGATCATCCATGGTTTGAGGGTGGATGTTGTTGCTAATTTAAAAATTGTTGAGTAGATGGCATCGTTATTTGACACAGATTTCACCAAATTTTTCAGCTTCAACAACAATAAGATTACTCAATTGGATAGGCTCTTTTGATCGTGAATTAAAAGATAAATGAATTGGTGAGATCTGATGAGAAAGTTGATTTGAAGAGTTGCTTTCATGTAAAAGAAGAGATGATGAGGGGTGGGAAGAGTTCTTTGTGCTTTGACTGTTTTTAGTTTCATCATGGACAACCTCACCACCTTGTGTCAATCGAGGAGATTACTCATCAGATGAAGAAGCAAGAGAACATGTAGTATTTGTGTCACAAGTTGATGTGCTGCAAATGATAACACACAAGGGAAAGTGAGGTGAAGGGGAAGTTTCGATAGGAACATCTTCTTTGACCGAAGTAGACTCTATATTCAAATTAAGTTCATGAGGAATTGAAATATCATTTGATGTGCTTGGGCATCCGTCACGAAATACAGAAGCATTGGAATGATTACTGCCCAAGGTTGGGGGTTGATTGAAAGAATTGATTGTACTAGATTTTCCATTGAGATTAGAATACTAAGAATCGTTTAAGAATGGAAACTCATTATTTTGACAGAGATAATTTTGAAATATAGTGGGTAAATTTATAGTGTCCTCACCTTTCTGATCCTTTACCTGTGTAATGTGAATACCTTGTACCTAATCGCAATTTGAGCCAGTAGCTTGAGAATGTGAAAAACTAGTTGGTGAAGTTGATTGATTAAGCGAGTCATGGCTTGTAGATGATATAGGATGGCAAAGATCCAGATTATATTTGAGACCTGATTTGTGAATGGTGACATCCTCTTGCGGAATGGAGGAGTGAGTCTTCATCATAAGCTTCGTGAGCCATTTTGGAATTTCCTCCATTGAAGAAGGAGACGAATGAGAAAATGGAATGGAGATTTGATTCACAGATTTCCTAGTTTCATGATCACCATAAGGAGGCACCATGATAGGGACTAAAAAAGGAGGAGGATAAGGAACAAAAGGGGTAGTAGGATCTTCCTTTGCGATTGGAGGTGCCTCATGATTCACAAGATTTGGGGAAGAAGAAAAATCAGGAGGATCAGGTTCACCATATGAAGAGACAAGAACCAAGCACTCAAATTCTTGTTTCAAGAAATCCCAGTTCAAATCTTCTTCTATAATTTCATAGCAAAGGTGAAGGAATAGATTAGAAAAATTCTCAACTAATTTTTTAGGCTCCATTCTTAAGAGATTGATCCTTCCACAAACATCTCGGTAGTTATACTTACTGAAGGCTTGATGGAGCTCCTTGAGGAAAGAGAAAAGGGAATGGAAGGAAGTAGGTGGCAAGATATGGAACCACTGATTAACATGACCTTCAAGGGTGAGGAAGAAAAGAACGCAAGTAAACTCTTCATTATCGATTTCGTAGGGTTCGCAAAGTTGAAGAAAATTAGAAATGTGCTTGGTTATGGAAGTTCCGTCCTCACCATCAAAATTTAACTGAGACAAGTGATCAAGAAGCTCATTGGAGGGTGAAAATTGATCAAGGGAAAAATTGGAAACACCTCAGGAGTATGACTTGTCTATGAGCCATTTTGGATAGGAGATTCAAACCAGATGCAATGGGCTCAACTTGTCATCTAGCCCTCCTTCTAGTGCCATTTTGTTGATGGTGCTGGAAATCCGTTAACCAAGGTGATCTCCTTGATATGATGTCCCAACTAGATTGCACAATGTTTAGTGTAGGATTCCCATCCTGTATAAAGGTCCGATTGCTAAATCTTCAAAGATCTACCTTGGTTATAGATGTCAGCACAGGATAGTAATGCAATGTTATCTTTTAACAATAAGGTAAGTGTGCCTGGTGAGTGTGCAACACAACTGTGTGAAGGTTCTCTTACTACAAAAGGGGAAATAAAAGTGGGCCTCTAAGTGAGAGGTAATAGTACCACCCAGGAAGAAGCACACATGAACTAGGAAGGTCTATCCAACATCCAATACAATAGTCCATAGCGGATGCGACAATCATTAAAACCAAGAATAGTGAATGATCCATCCACCATCCAACATAATAGTCTACAACGGATGTGACGGTCCTTATAACTGATGAGCGAGAAAGTTATGTCTAGTATCCTGCAGAATAGTCCACAAGGATGAGACAACATTGATAACTAATACAACACATTCCCAACAACGTAAGCACTGAAACAACTGAAATAGTTCAACTATATTAGTACATGTGAAACAAACATGAATTACAAATGCTCAAAGAATAGTCTTACAAACATCCATAATTCATGCATGGAAACTTGCTGGCCTGAATAGGCTTTTGGATTAAGAAAAAATTCCAAGACACATATTTACATCATACATCACTAGCTGCAATAGTGGGACATTAAAGCCACTCCTTGCTCCTCAAATAACTAACTGAAACTCTCTATGCTTTGTGGGATGAGACAAAATGAAAAGTTCTTTGCTCATACAATGAGGGGGTATATATAACCAAGGGTGATGCTTAACCATTGTGACTCTTCGACTACCCTCATGATTCTTCAACTTCTTATGACTTTTCAACTAACATGAATCTTCATATTCATGTGTGTCCATTGGAATTCCACTTTACATTACATTTGATTTACAATAGACATGGCTCATAATAGTGATGTGGCCTTTGACAACTCATGACATGACATGACTTGACATGACACTGTTGACGTGGACTAGCTTGTTGAGGTGGAAATGTCAAGCCATTGTTGCTTCTAAGTGATAGATGTGTTCTTGGATGTGCTTTCACTTCTCCTATGCATAGCTTGATGATGTGGGGTCTTGAGTGATCTTTGGTCTTGGGAGGTGGTTGCATACATGTGTTCCCTTTTCTTGTAATTGATAAGATTCTTTGTCCATCCATCTGTAAGTGAGTCTTCTAGGATGTCTGCTCCTTCTGATCCTTCTTCATCATTTCTTCATGATCTAACAGTGTACCTGTTACTACATTTCAATCATGACGGGACAACATCAAATCCAAAACTCCCTAGTCTACGATGATGCATTGTTATCCATGAATTGAGCCTGGGATAGGTGAAAGGATGGGAAAGAGGGCCCAGTAACTATGCATTACATAGTTCTAGGTTACAGGGAGGGAGACTGATCACTAAGATGGTGCAAAGTGCAAATCAGGCTTGGCTAACGAACTCCTGAGCACAGTCTTCACTGCCGGGAAAAATTTCTTAGAGGCCACTGGGAGACAAGTTCGAACAATTGGGACATTCAGTGGCTGCTCCATGATGGGTCCCTGGGAGGTACGTCTGTGCAGTTTTCAGAGGCAAGGTAGGACTAGACTACAGAGGGGCCTGGGAGGACATGTCTGCATAGTTCTAGAGATCAATGAGTCTCAGCTGAGGGAGGACACTGAGGGACACTTCTGCGCAAGTTTGGGAGGCAAGGGAGGCCAGGTTATCTATGCATTATGGGGTTCCATCAAAAAAGGGAGGAAGCTTGATGACTGATCTAGTGAAATGTGTAGTTCAGGTTAGGTTAGCAGAAGCTATTGCCTAATTCTCAGGATGAAGGCAGTCTGCTCAACTCTGGAATTTCGCAGTGCATCTTCCCTAGGGGACAATGATTGCGCACTGCACAGTTCTAGACAACAGGGTTCATCACCGAGGTTTGAGACTACGTACTGCACATTTCAATCAAGGTCTGATGAAAGTGAGTTTCTTGGTTGAAAGCATTTTCAGAAAAATGGATGTGTGTGGGAGGTAGGTGAAATTGTGAGGAACTTTAAATTGTGATCACACACTTAGCGTACTTCGACAACACAACAATAGAGATCGTCAAAACAACAAGACAAAACATTAACTTATCTTAGACTGTTTAGAACAAAAAATGACAAGTACGACACTTGAGATAGACTTTAGGATGATCGTGGTGACACTTGTGCGACAATGCTTAAAACTTTGTGTATGAGTTCGATAGGTGTTTACATGGAAATGACAACTTGTATACACAAATACCAACCTTTAGGGTCACCAAAAAGGCTCGCAAACATGACATAACAACCAAACATGCCAAAATATGATAATTGATCCAACAAGCGGAAGGGAGAAAGACACTTGGAATAGGATAAGCACAAAGAAATCAATTGGAATGTCACCTTTCCAACTGGTTTATGAAGTAGATGCAGTTTTTCCTATTTCCCTAGGAACTCCAATGCTAGAATTGTTGCAGGAAGGGGCAACAGAACCAAATGAGGCTCAGAGAAGGATCAATCATTTAATACATTTACAACATACTAGAGAATAGGTTTACAATAATACACAGGTCATTCAAGATAAACTCAAGAAAATCATGACAGGAGGATTAAAGCACATGATTTTCAACTATATGAGATTTTTTTAAAGTGGGATTACAAGAATGAAGACAAAGGGAAGCATGGGAAGTTTGAAAGTTTGTGGAAAGGCCCTTACATGATTATAGTTGTCCGAGGAACTCATGCATTTTTGCTGGAAGATATGACTAGAGAAACATTGCCTAGAGGGCATGTTAATGGCAGGTTGCTCAAGCACTATTTCACTCAAGGATAGATAATTTTTCATACATGTCATTGTAAATATAATTTTATCATTCTACTTCAAGTGAGGGTGGCTGACATCAGGAATTGAAGTCTGTAGAGAAGGCCCTAAGTTTCTGATGAGTTACTGTGAGTATTTTATAATAACAATAGTTTATCAATTCAGTTACAGAATAAGAATAGAGGATCATTACCCAATGGAAAAAGGCTACTAATCTACAATGCTCTTGACACCTCACAGGGAGGATGGCATCCCCATTGGAGCCATTATTAGGGTCCTATAATTTATATGATCAATTACTGGTTATATGTTAATTTTCTACTATGAAATGTTGTAAATAATTATTTCATTTTGCGAATTATTTTCAAAAGTTCAAAAAAAATATGATATAAAAAAAGGAGAAAGAAAAAATAAAATAAAATAGGGGATTTAAACAAAATAATATATATATGAAAAACAAATAAAAGAAAATGAAAAATTAGACAACTAAAAAAAGGAGCCCATGTAGCGAGCCAATCAAAATGTCGCTTTTATATTCCAAAAATGCCAAATTTATAAGTTTTTAGACCTTGGTTATTATGTTTTATTTGATTATTATGTATTTGGTATGTAATAAATTGACAAGATTGATTTGTCGTAGGTGACTAAATATTGCATTGGAGTCAATGGCTTGTAGGTTTTAACCCTGTACAGAAATTACCTGCATACGAATTCTAAAACACCGAAAATAAACAATGCGAGAGCATAACACATAAAACACATATACACTGAGATTTTCCCTTGGATCCCAAAACCGGGACTACCAGCTTGATTTTTCATTATGTTCCTTTCAATGTTACAATACATAATTATACATGCCGAAGCATCTAATACCATGGACCGAAAACCATCGCGTCCAAAACCATGGATCGAAAACCATCGTGTCCAAAACCATATGTGAAAATCATGCACAAAACCATAGGTAGGTCCACCCAACCTAACATAGGGTCCAAAAACAAATTTTTTTGGGGCGTTGCCCCAGACCCCATAGAGGGGGGTTACCTGCACCACTCAAACCCCCTATGACCCCCCCTCTACGCAATCAGCGCAACGAAGGTGGGGCGCTGCCCCCCCTCTAACCCCCCGGTTAACTACGTGGGCTAGTCGTGGAAAGAATATAACACAACCCAACATTCTCCCACTTGTTTTTTTCTTTCCACAGGTGCTACAAGAGAGCTTAGTCATTTATCCAGCCCTGCAACACCCATTATTTCTCTACAACAAGAGAACTTCTCAGAGCTCACAGATTTTGTCAATGCATCTGCAATATTCTTCAAAGTGTCCACCTTTACTAGCAACACCTTTTTGTCTTCTATCATATCCCTCACAAAGTGATAATGCACATCAATGTGCTTTGTCTTTGAATGATAAGCAGGGTTCTTTGCCAAGAAAATTGCACTTTGGCTGTCACAGTCTATCCATATAGCTCCCTGTACCAACCCCATACTTGAACACAATCTCTGAAACCAAACTGCTTCCTTGCTTGCATGAGTGGCTGCCATGTATTCTGCCTCTGTAGTTGATAGTGCCACTACAGATTGTTTCTTACTCATCCAACGGACTGCACAAATAGGTTAAACACATACCCACTTGTAGATCTTCTCTGATCCAAATCTCCAGCCTAGTCTACATCAACAAAGCCACAAATATCCAACACTCTATCCAATCCTGGTCTTTCTTGGTAGCACAAACCATACTCATTGGTGCCACACAAATACTTTAAAAACCCGCTTCACTATTGTCCAGTGCTCCTTCCCTGGTTTTGAAATAAACCTGATCAATACTCCCATTGCATGTACAATGTCTGGTCTAGTATAGACCATTGCATACATCAGGCTACCGACTTCACTTGCATATGAAACACGGGACATGTCCTCTTCCTCTTCTTGTGTCTTGGGACACCGTTCAATAGATAACCTCACACTTATAGGAATAGGAACCTTCACCGGTTTACTATCCTGCATATTAAACCTCTGTAGTATTATCTCGACATACTTCCTTTGGTTTAACCAGAGCTTCCTCTTTTCCCGGTCTCTTTTAATTTCCATGCCCAAAGTATAGTTTGTAGCACCATCTTTCATGTCGAATTTGGAGGACAATTGGGTGTTGAAATCCTGGATAATTTCTTTGTCATTTCCAACCAACAACATATCATCCACATACAAGACCAGATAAATAACACGGTCACCAATTAATTTAAAATACACACAGTGATCTGATTTGCTTCCGGTGAAGCCAATTCCCCATATAAATGTATCAAATTTCTGATACCACATCCTTGGTGACTGTTTTATCCCATACAGAGACTTCTTTAACTTGCATACCATTTCTTTGTTACCCTTCACCGCAAAACCTCCAGGTTGCTTCATGTAGATCTCCTCTTCTAGATCCCCGTGAAGAAATGCTATCTTCACATCCATATGCTCTAACTCAAAATCAAAAGCAGCAACAACAGATAAAAGTAATCTAATAGAAGCTACCTTGGAAACAAGAGAAAAAATATCACCAAATTCAATTCCTGGCACCTGGGAATAAACTTTTGCTACCAACCGAGCTTTGTATTTCTCCACCTTTCCTTCTACATTTGTCTTCTTCTTGAACACCCATTTGCTGCGAATGGGTTTCCTTCCAGCCAACAACTCCACCAGATCCCAAGCCTCATTTTTGTGCAAAGATGCCATTTCATCAACCATGGCCTCTTTCCATATTTTGCCATCCTCTGAATCTACTGCTTCCTTCACAGTTTTGGGATCATCATTAGTAATAGATAATAAAAAAAATTGAACAGAAAGTAGATGGACTATACCTTTCCAGCTGCCTTCTTTCTCGAACTGATATTCTCACACCCAGAGTTTGTGGCTCTTCATCTTCTGATTCCTCCTCTGCTGTAGAGTTTGATTCTTCCTCCTTAAACTCAAATTCTATCTTCTCAGGTTCCTTTGGTTGGACTTCATGTTTAATAACATCTTTGACCTCTCTGAACACCACATCTTGACTGTAAACAACCTTCTTTGTTACTGGGTTCCAAAGTTTATAACCCTTTAAACCATGCTTATACCCAATAAAGATGCACTTTTCAGATTTACTATCCAACTTGGTTCTTTTCTCCTTGGGAACATGTACATATGCATCACATCCAAATACCTTCAGATTTGAAAGAGAGGGTTTCTTACCAGTCCATACCTCTTGTGGAGTCTTATCCTCCAATGCTGATGAAGGTGATTTGTTGACCAGGTAACATGTTGTCTCCACCACCTCTGCCCAGAATTCCTATCCTAACTCGATGCCACTGAGCATGCTTCTTGCCCTTTCCATCAACTTCTTGTTCATTCTTTTTGCAACTCCATTTTGCTCAG
>APFE030951626.1:0-15357 GCA_000404065.3 Pinus taeda | reverse complement strand
GGACACCTCTGTACAATTTCTAAGTGCAGTGTAGGTTGGGGCCCTTGTGGGCCGCGGGGTTTCAACAGGCAAGGGAGGTTGGTGTCCATGCACACTATGGGGTTTCAATAGACAAGGGAGGAAGCTTGATGGTTGTATAAGAAAAAAGAACAGTTCCAGGCAGCTGGATGAGGATAGGTTGCTTGGTAAAATGGCTAAGTGTGAGATCAGTAAAACATATGCAAACAATGATAGGACTTGACTGTGATCACACATAGACACTTAGTGACACAACATAGACCATCTAGAATACGCAAAACATACTTTTCTTGATACAACAACCTTTGTGACGTGAGTGCGTGACGTGAGTGTGAAACATGTCTATGTGATGAAAATCACTCATATGCACACAATTCCCTTGAAGCAAGACAACATTCCCTTTACATGACAAACAATAACCCCTATGCCCAAATATGACACATGTTGGATGAAGATGAGAACATAGACAACTCTTAAGAGCAAGGAGAGGAGCTTGAAGTCACCATCTTAACAACACGCAACCAAGGATAATCAATTGCAGGATTTGAGGTAGGCTCCGAAATTTACATGCAAGCCAAAATTTTGGAGGGTGTTTATAGCCGCTACAACCACAGGATAGAGACATGAGGACAGATGACTTGAGCTGTCGAGAGTTTAAGAGACTTTTCAGGAAGAATTACTTGTCAGAAAGGTACTATGACAGTAAGGAAAAAGAATTCTATGAGCTAAATATAGGATCAATGATAGATGACGAGTACGTGACCAATTTTCTAGAACTATTTAGGTATGTAATTTATCTTACCAATGAGAAGGCTAAAGTTTAAAGATTTGTAAGTTGAGTTCCATTAGAATTTAGAGGTCGGACTGAGTATGATTAGCCTCGATCACTTGACGAATTTTTTGAGAACGTGAAGCATTTCTATGAGCAATCAAAGCATAAGAATGAATCTTAGCATGGATGGAAGGGAAAGGACAAAGGTAAAGGTAAATGGTAGCCTAAGAGGACAAGGCCTCAACATGTAGTTGGAAAAAAAAATGTGACTCTGCAAAATCTATTTAATGTAGCTAGATAGGTACATGGGTGACAATAGCAGCAGTAGAAACATAGAGGTGAGGGCACCAGTCAATTGGAGTGTTGGACATGTGGTATGAAACACTTTAGGAGAGATTATCCACAGCGTCAGGGTGGAAGGCCTAAGATATATAGTGCATAGGAGCCGCAGATTGTTGGGGATGTTGGTTATAGTATTCTAAGTATCTATGCAGCAGTGGAAAATGGGAAAGAAGAACACTAGGAATCTATCACTGGGATGGATGGTAAGCTTTGTGATCAAGTTATTTCTATTTTGATTGACCCTGGATCTAATTATAGTTATGTTAGTCTTAACTTGGTGGATAAGTGTGGTTTGAATAAGGAATTGCATGCAGAGTCTTGGTTAGTGCAGTTGGTTACAAGTATAAAGAAGTGAGTTCATCATTGGTTAAGAGCTTACACATTTACTTTAAATGGTATATCTATGGAAACACATTTGAATGTGTTACCATTGGGATCATAAAATATGTTGTTGGGCATGGATTGGTTGTATCTACATAGAAACAAGGTTGACTACTATGACAAATCTATTAAGTGTGTTGATGACAATGGAGATCCAAGAGTCTTGCAAGGTAAGAAGAAGGCCACATTAGTTAGGATGGTAATAGTTATGCAAGCAAAGCACAGTCGCAGGAAAGGGTGAAAATTATTTGCAGTGCACATTTCTAGTGATAAAAGTAAGGAGGTTGAGGATGTAGATGTGTTGAGTAGATACCTAGTGTTGTAGTAGTTTTAGAATGTATTTCCTAAGGAAATCACAAAGTTTCCACCTCAAAGGGAGGTAAACTTTTCGATTGAGTTAGTGCTAGGGGAAACTCCATCGTCGAAGGCACCATATAGGATGAGCACACCTGAGTTGGTTGAGTTAAAATTGCAGTTGAATAAAATGTTGGACAAGGGATAAATTAGGCCAAGTGTATCACCTTGGGGCACACCAATCTTGTTTTTTAGGTAGGAAGATGGTACTCTTAGAGTATGCATTGATTACAGGAAGTTGAAGAAAGTGACTATCAAGAACAGGTACCCTTTGCCGAGGATTGATAACTTGTTCGATTAGCTGAAGGAAGCAACAATGTTCTTGAAGATTGAATTGAGATCTAGATACTATCAGGTACATATCAAAGAGGATGACATTTACAAGATTGCATTCAGGAGCAAGTATGAGCATTATGAGTTTGTTGTTGTTCAATTTGGCTTAACTAATGCTCTAGCTACATTCATGTGTTTGATGAATAGTGTGTTGCATCAATATTTGGATAAGTTTGTTATTGTGTTCATCAATGATATACTGGTATATTCTAAAAATGACGAAGAGAATGTCAAGAATTTAGTAGTAGTGTTGAGGTTGTTGAGGGAGCATCAGTTGTATTCTAATCTTATCAAGTGTAGTTTCTTTCAGACTGAGGTTCAATACTTGGGACATGTTGTCTCCAAGGAAGGCATTGCAGTAGATCCAGGAAAGGTAAGGGCCATCATGGAGTGGGTAGCTCCTAAGAATGTGGATGAGGTAAGATATTTCTTGGGTCTAATGAACTATTATAGTAGGTTCATCAGTAACTTTTCACAAATTTCTTATCCCATTACATCATTGCAAAGGAAAGGTAAGAAGTTTGAATGGACTAAGTAGTGTGAGGCTAACTTTGAGCATCTTAAGAAGTTATTGACACATGCACAAGTGTTACAGATTGTAGATCCGAACAAAGAGTTTATGGAATGCATAGATGCTTGCAAGAGAGGGCTTGGTGGAGTCCTTACACAGGACATACACGTGGTATATTATGAGTCCCAGAAACTAAACGAGCAGGAGAAAAACAACCCAACACATGATCTTGAGTTAGCAATGATTATACATGCACTGAAGATGTGGAGGCACTATATTCTTGGCAAGCGGTTTGTTCTTATGAGTGATCACATTGGGTTGAGGTATTTGTTTGACTAGCTGAATCAAAATGTCAGGCAGGCTAGATGGTTGGCCACGATTTGTGAGTTTGATTTTGAGATCCAGTACATCAAATTTAAAGAGAATAGGGTGGAAGATTCTCTCAGAAGATGAGTACATGTACATCACTTGGCAGTTGTGAGCTCCTATGGGATGAACCTACATGATAGCATCTTGCAAGAATGACAGTAGGATGTCAGCGATAAGGAGATTGTGCACAGGTTGTAGCAGGGTGAGAATACAGGTATAGGTGGAAGTATAGGTACATCCATAGGTACAGGTACAGGCACAAGCGTAGGTGCACAGGGCATGGACTATTGCCTTACCGTAGATGGATTAGTCAAGTTATGAGATATGCTATATGTACCAAATAGCAGTGAGGTCAAGAAGGTGATCTTGAAGGAGTTTCATTTGAAACCATATTCAAGTCACCCGGGTTATCTGAAGACATTGACAACAATAAATAAGTATTACTATTGGCCGAACTTGAAGAGGGATGTAGCAGGTTTTGTGGCTAGATATTTCGACTTTCAGTGAGTGAAAGTAGACTGTAAACATCTAGGTGGACTGCTACAGGTGATTGTGATTCTATAATGGAAATGGGAGGTCATTTCCATGGATTTCATTACAGGGTTTCCAGCGATACTGAAGTGGCATGATTCCATTATGGTCATTGTGGATAGGTTAACAAAGGTTGAACACTTCATTATGATGAAGTCTACATTCTCAACTACTGATGTGGCACAGGTGTTCATCAAAGATGTGGTTAGACTACATGGTGTTCAGAAGAAGATTGTGTCAGAGAGGGATGCGAAGTTCACTTCCAAGTTTTGGAAGGAGTTGTTTGTAGGTTTGGGCACAGAGTTGGCCCTCAACACGGCTTATCATCTGCAAGTAGATGGAGAAACAGAGAGGGTCAATGGGATATTAGAGGATATGTTGAGGATGTATGTGATGCATCAGCAATGGAAGCAAGAAGAGTATCTCCCTTTGGTCGAGTTTTCATACAACAATGGTTATCAAGATTCATTGAGGATGAGTCCTTTTGAGGCATTGTATGAGTGGATTGTAACACTCCCATCAATTCGAGTGATCTGGTTAGTAGGGTATTGATTGGACCATATATGTTCAAAGACATAGAACATGAGACGCAAGTGATCAAGAAGAATCTAAAGGTAGCACAAGATAGGCAGAAGAGTTATGAGAACAAGTTATTCAAGGAGTTCAGGTTGGGGAACAAGTGTACTTGCACACCAAACTGAAGAAGATATCCTTGCAGATTAGATCATGAACCAAGTTGGCACAATGGTTTTTTGGACCGTTAAGTATCATTGAGAGGATTGGGCTAGTAGCCTATCGAATTGCATTGCCTTTGACAGTGAAATTCCATGATGTTTACCATGTATCTTTTCTTAAGAAGTATGTTAAGGATGTTGATAATGTAATTGACTGGTCTGTATTGCAAGTGGAACGAGATGGAGAATTCTAGCTAGATCCTTAGTGTATATTGTAAAAAAATATGCTCATGCTCCGAAGCTGAGAAATCAATCAAGTTAAAGTGCAATGGAAATATTTAGGACTGATGAATCTACATGAGAGATGGCAGATCATATGCGGGCCATATATCCTTCCTCCTTTTTCGATTGAGGCAAAGCAAATTGACATAGTGGGTTGGTATTTTATTATGGTGGTTTAGTATTTCCTTGTGGTTTGGTAATTTCTTATGGTGGTTTGGTATTTTCTTATGGTGGTTTGGTATTTCCTTATGGTGGTTTGATATATGCTATATGATGTTTTGATTTTTTTTATTTTTTTCCCCTTGGAAAAATCATAATTTTCATTAGTAAAGGAAAATTACATGTCGTATATGTGAAGTGCATATGTTGTATGTGAGGCAAAGTGCCTGTCAAAAATAGGAGTATGCAATTTAACAAAAATAGTGTCATGCATCCACATAGGGAGGCATTGTTCTACGGAGATTGTTCAGCAAAGTAAAACAAAATAAATCTATGTAGAGAGTGTATGTCTGCTAAATATACATATGATAATTTAAAATCATAAAATATTTACATATCGTAGAAAATTTTAAAAACAAGCTCCAGCTGAGCCATTTAGTCGATAATGTCCATAAAAGGTCAATTGTAAAATGGGTAGTGAGTAACATCCCTTTGTTCTTGAATCATCCATGTGCCAAGAGGCCTAACCACAGCTTGTTTGGATAATAGATCGGTAACTGTGTTTCGTTCCCTTTAAATATGACAACATGAAAATGAGTCAAAATGAGGAATGAGTCAGTGTGCCTCATCTAGTATATGTCTCAGCAAATATGCAAAGCAGTTTGATGTTTTTTTTATCCAGTTACAAACAATTTTTGAGTCACTAAACAATTGTAGATTACTACATTGTTTTTCCAAGGCAAATTGGATAAGGTATTTTGCCATGATTAGTTTAGTGAAATTGTTTGAGCATATCCCCAGTCCCATTTGAATATGAAAATGATGGGATTCAGATAAGTACAGTATGGCACCTCCCCCACAATCGACTTTCTATGTTGAACCATCGAAAAAATCCCATGGTTGAGAGTAATTTATGGCTTCCAGAACAATCATCTAGGGTATAGAGGTTTCCTCATCTTTAGGGATCATGTTGTAGTCTGTCAGGATACAAGCTATGATGGAGGGCCAATGGGGAGCAATATCCTGAAAAATGCATCTATTGTGCGCTATCCAAATTGCGCAGCAGACGAGGAGAAGATTTCTGGCCTTTTTCATAGCTGCATTAGTCCACCATGTAGACCATGCATCCTTAATAGTAATGCCCTACCAATTGTTCTAGGAGGGAAAGGTCAATAGGATCGAGCTCCAGAGATCCTTTGCAACCTAGAAAGAAAGGAAAAGGTGGTATACATCTTCAGTGTTGTTCTTGCACAAGAAACACGAAAAGGGTATGTGATGTGCACATTTGATGAGGTTGTCACCTGTGGAGATCTTATATTTGAGGATTTTCCACATGAGAAGTCAAGTTCTGGGGGGCACTCTGAGCTTCCATATGTGCTTCCACCAGAGTTTGATAACTTGTGGTCGATGAGGCTCGAATAATACAAGATAACCCTCCTTAGGGGAGTATCTCCCTAATTATGCAAGTGCCTTGGTTATCTCGTCCTCCTCTTCAATAATTCTAATATGAAATTCAGTTAAGGCCATAATTTATTCAGCCCATTGTTATTCCCAGTGCTATGGTATGTGCAGGTTATGGGCAAATTTCCAAGCTTGTTGAAATAAGGTGGTATGTTCAAAGTCCACAATATGACAGATATGTGTGATGCCTACATTGTTGAGGTGGTTTTTAAGATCAATAGGCAGCTTGTGAGCATTACCATAGCCAATCAAAGGATCTTCACCTATATGCACAGATGTACCATATTGAATTCTCCAGGTAAGAATTGTTCAGATAATGGTTAGTGAATTCAACACTCCCTTCCAGATGACTAATATCCCTGTGTTGTTCCAGTGTGGTTGTCTTAGCCAGTCTATCAAATTTAGAGGGGAAATGTATTTTGAAAAGGCCACGATACTCCAACGGATTTTGTAGTGATTAATTACCAACCAAGCTTTGCTGCCAGCACTGAGGAGAAGTCCTCCAGCATCTTTATGCCCCACCCTCCCCATTTCTTTGTTAGGGTAAGCACCTCCTGTTTGACCCAGGCAAAGATTCTCCCTAATTGTTTACCCTTCCATAGAAACCTACAACATAGATTTTGTATCCAAGAGGGGATACCTCTGGGTATCCATGCTAAGGACATCCAATATACCAGAGTGGCCTCAAGAACTACTTTTATAACTACTAATCTACTTTCCCTGGATAGGTACCTGTGGTACCAAATGTTGAGCCTCCTTTCCATTTTGGGTATAATCCATGTCCAATTTGCTATCTTATATCTCTGGGGCTATCTAAGGCGATCCTCCATTGACATATGGGTAAAGGGGAACCCATGGAGTGTAAATTGTATCTCATGGGGGGAGGCTCGAGGAGATGTAATGGTCGATTTGATGTAGTTAATAACCATGCCAGTGGCAATTTGAAATAAAGAGAAAGTATTCTTCATTATAGACAGGTCCCCTATGCCACCATTGAGGAATATCAGCACATCATCCACAAATAATAAGTGAGTCAGAATGGAACTGTTGGTGATTCTGATTCCTTTGAGCCTTCCCCTGTTATGTTCCTCTTTTATAATTCTAATAAGCCCTTCCATAATGAGTAGTAATAGTAAAGGAGATAGAGGTAATCCCTGCCTGAGGCCTCTTTTTGAATGAAAGAAAGGCGATGCCACTACATTTACAAGGACACTTAAAGATATATTTTTTATAGAACACATGATCCATTTAATAAACTCATAAGGGAAACCTAGGTGAGTTAGGAGCATTCTGATCTATAGCCAACTTATTCTATTGAATGCTTTGGAGAGATATACCTTTAAGATGATACCTTTCATCTTCTTCGTTTGTAGATAGTGTAGTACTTCTTGTGTTGTTCCGACCACCTAATGGATCTAATGATCTTGTAAGAAAGAAAATTTCTCTGGCTAAATATGAGTGGAGAGGATGGGGTGGAGACAATTCTAAATGATTTTATAAATGCAGTTGTATAGGGATATGGGGAATAAAACATCAAAGGAGTTTGGTTTTCTAGGCTTGGGAATGAGGGCTATGAAAGTGGTATTGAAAGCTTCATACATCTTGTCATTGAGCCGACAATGTTCAACAACCTTAAGGAGATCTACTCCAAGAGTCTAAAAAAAATCCAAATAGAACTCCACTAACCATCCATCTAGCCCTAGGATTTTTTCGCTCTTGAACCATTTTAATGTGGCCTCAAGTTCCCCTAGAGTGGCTTCCCTATTCAGTTCCATGGAAGTCTCCTGATCCACAAATCGGGGAAATAGTTGTGCCACTCGAATGACTTCAGCAAGAGTGGCTTTTTGAGGATCCTTGTATATCTTCTTAAAACGGGATGTGGCCATGGTATCTAGATGCGAAAAAGGTGTTGAATATATTCCCCTACTATTTGTGAGATGCCATATGGATTTAATGGCTTTTCAACCATTTGCAAATTTGTGATAAAATTTTGTATTATCGTCTCCCTCTAGAAACCAGATTCCTCTGCTTCACAATCTCCAGGACTTTTCTCAATCCTTTAGGATTTTTCATCTCTTAGATAATAAGGATGTGATTTTTTCCTTTTGTTCATTCGAGGTGTATACCCCACCTTGATCATTTTCAAAAGCAACAATATCTGCTTCAGTATCCCTTAGGGTTTGTTCATCCTGCACTCTCCTTTTGTGCACCTAGATTTTAGAGAGTCTCTTCATCTCTTTTTAGTTATGTGCAAAGCCTTCTTCTATATGCCCTCCAATAGTAGGGGGTGAGACTTCCAAAAATCATTAACCATGTGAGCATACGAGGCATCCTTTAGCTAGGAAGAGTTGAATTTGAAAGGGCCTTTAGGCTTATTGAATCCCCCTCTTATTTCAAGGTAAATCGGAAAATGGTTTGAGATACCTTCCAATCCCCCCTATTGTCAATAGTTATAACCCAAGTTCAATAGGTGCCCCTTGATAAGGAAGCAATCAAGTCTTCTGGCAAGACTGTCATCACCAACCCTATTGTTCCTCCAGCTGGGCTGCAGTTTTACTAATGGGATGTCTATAAGACTGTGGTTTTCCAAGATGTTCTCAAAGTATACTAATAGGGGATCAATCTAAGCATGAAGTTCCCATGATTCATAGAGGTTGATAGAGAAATTTAAATCCCCTACAAGGATTAATTAGTCTTTTTACAAGATATTAGTATTTAGTAAATGGTCCCAGAAGTTTGCACGGTGATGGCATGGCCTGTACACATTTATCAGTCTAATATCAATGTCTAGATTGAATGAGAATATATTCACCCCAATATGCCCTATTCCTCCCCAACTCTTAGAAATCTTGATGGTTCGAGAGTTATAACCCAGGGAAATGCCTCCCGAGCATCCATTTACGTCAAGGGCTAGAAAGGACCAGCTCAGGAGCATAGATTCAAGCAGGTGGGTGATGGCTTCAGTTAAGCCCAAGTTTTCTTGTAGGAAAATGACATCGACCAATTCAAATTTGAGCAATCTGTGAAAAATTAGTTTTTTATCAAGCCTAGCTAACCCTCCGCAATTGAAAGAGAGCAACTTCATGGAGGGGGAGCATCAAGGGTTTTCAAAGCTCTAAGTACCCTATCGATGGTGTTTTTTCCCTGATGTTATCTCCTCTCTGGCCTGTATCTTAGCTTTGGAAAGGGAGGAAGGACGTCCTCGGGGTGGCTTCAAGGGAAGGGGAGGAGTATCGAGGCCAATACCAATAACATTAGGGGCCTATGGTCACACACAGGATCGAAGTGGGTATCTGGGGGATAGGGGCCATGTTCAGAGGTAGAGGATATCGGAAGGGCTCCCTCTAGGAAGGATAGTGGAGTGTAAGAGAATGTGGGGGAGAGGGGGTGGATGGGGTAAACCAGGGAAATGGGAGACTGAGAGATGAAGGCCGAGACATGATTAATTACAGTAGAAAAAGTTATACTTTCAGAAGGAGAAAATATATTAACAGAGCAGGTAATAGGAGTGTTCATACTAGAAGATAACACAGTCCTAGCAGTCGCCCTTTCCCTAGTCAGAGGAGGAGAGGGAGGTCGATATGGTGCCTTTCCACACTTCTTCGAAGCCTCCTTGGCTGGTGCTTCCTCTTATGCTTCAGGGTTGATATGAGTCATTGCAGCTTCAGGAGGGGGTTGATCCACATGTGCTTGAGAGTCTTTGGTAGGTATAGCCTTGCAGAATTCCCCTGCTCTTGCTTTACATTTGAGGGGACTATCCCAAAAGAGATGACCCACCTTATGGCACCCCATGCACTGAAAATGCACCCCTTCGTAGTCTAGAATCTTTTGCTGAGATAAATTCCTCCATTGGAGGGTAATGTGTTCATGTAAGCCCACCCTGGTATCTAAGTGAACCAGAATCCTCACATATGCCATTATGCCAGTGGAGAGGTATGATTTTTCATGTTCCAAATATGTGCCCAAAGAGTTCCTGATGCACCAAAAGATGTCTTCGGACCAAAATTGCAGGGGTAGTCCTGGTAGATGGACCCATAGAGGGCTAGCACCAAGTTTCTCCCTCTCTAGATCGAAAAGGGGGTTCCACCAATGTAGGAGGACAGGGGCCTATTCAATGTGCCAAGCCAATGACAAGACCCAATTCGTATGCTCGACTCTAGCAAAATACAATGTGAACCATACCCTAACAAAAGTTTGGATGAAAGGTAGCTTAGCGAGCTATTGTCCTCAAAATTCCTGTCGTCCATTGCTTCAGTCGAGCCACAGTGTAATTTCGTCCCCAAACCCTACCAACCAAGACTCTATCCACTGTGTCCATAGTGTCTCCCCACTGAATATCTTCTCCCAAGCATATGATGACGTCTCGTGCTTTGGATTTTACATACCTTTGTTTTTTCCTTAATCTATGCCCTACATCAATGGAGTCTTGTTGGGTTCCACTCGAAGGAGGGTTAGGTTGAGGGTTTCCAGGGTTTAAACCCAACCCAGAGGGGAAGGTGCCTAAAATAGGAGGAATGTTAGTGAAAATGCTGGAGAGGGGGGCGATATATTTGTCACATGAGGATACCCTTCTGTTGTGGAAAAGGGTTTGCTGGAGGGAGAAAATGAAGGATTGTGAGAACCGATAGATGGAGGGAAAGTTTGGTAGTCGGAGGAGCAAACGGCTAGGTCAGGGCCTATGGAATGGGCCACAAAATGTAGGGTGTAAAGCAACAGGGGCAGGGTAGAAAAAGTTGGCTAGGAAGGGTTGGCCTCTGGGAGGGTAAAGGCTGAGCATGAGGGCCCTAATATCGAGGGCAATGTCATGATGGTGTTTGACAATTCGCTGCAGAAAGGGAGTAGGCCTGCTATGTTCGTTTAGGGGGTTGACCAAATGGAGGTTCCCTCTAGTGGGTCTTCTGAATAGTCCACCAAGTCCATGTCCATGACTTCTCCGAAAGTCCCACACTAGCTACCACCATGAAAGTGTGAAGGCCCGTCATTGTTAAGACAAGTATAGGTAAGGGAGCTCAGTGTGAGAACGAAGAATTCACAGAAGGTGTAAAAACAAAACCACAACGGGGAGACAACGGATGGAGAACGGTGTCAGGCAGGTATAGTTTCAGTAAGGAACAGAATGGCTTGCGTGCAAGAGGATAACCGCATTAGGAGCAGCAGCAGTCAAACCTTAACCCTTATCGGGCCTCCACAACAAGGTCGTGCATATTTCTTCTCATGATTTTTTGATATATGCTTAGACATGGTGTTTAGTATATGTTTTTATATATGCTTTGGTATATGATTTGGAATATGTTTTGGTATCTATATCTTTCATGATGTTTCTATATGTGCCCATGTATATGGATGTAAATACCATAACAAGCTATGCTATAAAGATCCACTATGTGGTATGTTTCCATGTTTTCATGATGTTCTTATCTTGAGCAGATCTTTCATTATAAATACTACATCGATATGTGTTATAAATCTCTACGATAAATATGTTTTCTTTTAGTAGGTTGCTGAGGTATATGTGTGATTGAACACTGAAGAAAGTGTCCCTAGAGGGGTAGGGTTCTATAATAGCCCTACTGAAAATTTCATGTAATAAAACTTAAAAACAATAACCACGGATGAATGTTACACTTATTACGAGATGAAAGCTGGGAAAGACATCGTAGGGGGTGTTCATTTGGTTGTTTATAGCTAAGTAAATTGGCAAAGGAAATGGCTAAGGCTTTGGAAAGGAAAAATGACATTTTGGCACATTCATTTATGAAAATAATGGAAATTAGGAGAAAAAGGAGGTGAAAGGTCATAGGTTGCATGTGAGGAGGAAAATGAAGGAAAATAATGGAAAATGAAGAAAATAGAGGCCTCACCCTTAAAAAGGATTCTGAGGATCAATTGGTAACCTTTTTTCAGTTTAGCTTTGGAGTAATTTCATTATTGTCTCTCTCTCTCTCATACTCTTGGACACTTATATTTTTCTTGGAGCACTTTGGCATTAGAGCAAGAAAGGCAAAGAAGGCAAGAGGAAGCAAAGATCAAGTAGGGAAGGGCAGGGTAAAGAAGCTACGACAAGATTCATTACAGGTATCGACTTGCATGTGTATTTTCCTTTCTAGATTTGGCATGCATGGGATTTCATGTGTTTATTTTCTACCATGGCATGGGTTTTTCCAGGTGTGACAATATTTTCCACCTAGCCTTGTCATTTCCTGATAGCATTGATGAGATGGATCTCTCATTAGGTTTATGTAGGATGGACAGATTATATTCAAAGATGAGTGGGGTGCATCTTCGAATTAACAAACACATGGTGTAGTGATCCTTGAACTGGACTGAGGATGCACGAAGCCACTGGCCTAGTAACCCCTGAAATGGATTGTGGGTTGTGGTAAAGACAGATTATGTGCCTCGATGGGCCTAGGAATCCTTGTCGATGAATGACAGGATATATGGTAAAGAAAAGAGGTGGATTTTATCTCTTTTGGGCCTAGTTATTCTCATATGGAAATCACGATAAATCCTAGAAATTATGTTTCATTGTAGGGCTTAGTGATCCCTGGATTAGACTGAGGATGCATGGTAAATCCTGAGAGACTAGAAGTCACTCAAATTCCTCACAGTGTAGGCATAGAACTCTGGTGGCATCCACATTGATTGGTTTTTTTGATGTGTTCTATGAGCCCCACATTCATGCTTGCAATATGGAATGGGGGTGATTGGCTAAAGAGAGGCTTAGATTAGACAATATATGGTCAGGTGGAATGTGGTATTCCCATCTCTAGTTGGTTCATTGCATTGATTAATGAGAAACTAATTCCATTCATTTTCATGTGTAAATTTATTGGTGTGAAATGGATTTGATGGGTGATATGTTTATTTTGTTTGTGTTCATATTATGTTGGTTATATGCACATTTTATGACAACAAATATGTTTGGATCTCAACACGTTTTTTCTTGTATTTGAATGGATAATTTATATATGACCTAATACATGATAAGGCAACAAATGACATGAGGAAACAATGGTTCATGGCGATTCTCAGATAAGTACAAGATCCCTACACTTAATTTTGTTGTTTACACCTGAAGGTCACATGTTAACAATATGTATGATGAAATTCCTGTCATGGCTAGTAGGGGTCTGGTTTAGGTATTGATCAACTATTTTCTTTTGTAGCATTGTTTCCCTATACTTTATTTGATTTTGAGCTATCATTCCATTTGGGGTAGTGGCCTAGGCTCTAGGCCTAAAAAAGTGGCTTAATACCCAGGGTTGTTGCCACAGAACTGCCAAGTTTGGTCCATAGTGACTGGCAGGTGGGCCTATGAGAGAGAATCTAGGTCTCTGGTCACCCTTTTCCCCATAGCATGAGAGAGACTATGGCCTAACAGGTCCAAAACAACAGTGGGACCTAGCGACAGGCTTTTGTAAGTGGCTAACTATGTGTGATGTTCCATCGATTCCACTTCCTTAAGGTTACCTAGTAGGTCAAATCTGATCATAGTAGCCTCTTATCTCATGTTTACCCTGGTTAGCATGGTTGCTTGGGTGAATGTGGGAGGAGGGTGTTACACCCATCTTCTCCAAGTATCCCCAAAATAATATTCAATGCTACCATGAGGAGGTTTCCATTGTAGTTAATATCTGTGACATGTTATTCCATCTGCATAAACCTCACTTCCGCAAGATCAGGAGGTTTGTTTATAGATTTGTTACCCATGATTAGGGTGTTAAAATATTCAATTGTGGTCAAATTCCACTTTGGAAATCTCGCCTGATAAAGATAATGATTGCATTGAATCCTTCTTTTCGAGAGGACAAAAATCAACCTAAATATCACTCAAATTAGATAAGGGAAAGCGTACTTATGAAGCAATGCCCACATGTACACATTTGATAAGGTCAACCCTAAAGAAAAGTGGACCACCTTGAAAGGCTATAAATACAAGTGCCCTCTACCTCATTTAGACACAATGATGAGACACTCTTATATCTTGTTTTTGGCTCGCATAGGTATGCACTCATCCACAGAGGATTAGGTTTGTTATGAGATGAAATTGCATGGTATGAAACTCACATCGTTGATTTATGGTTTTGGGGTTTAGCCACAGGAATAGAACATAAAGGATTCGAATGTAGTCACATGCACAATGGCTCATTCATGTGAATAGAGTCGTTTAGTTGCTGAGACATCTCTCCATCCATGCAACTAGAGGTTTAGGGTTTCAATAGTCTAGATCTGACCCAAATCGCTTGCATGTTAAGCTTAAGGGAGCAAATGAATCAACTATAGTCACTCACATGACACCAAGTATGTGCGATTCAGATCTAAAAGATGGAGTCTCAATCTTTGAAATATTTCACTCGGTGACTACAGCGTTTGAGGGTTGACTCCAACCAGTGTTAGTTCATTATAGTCTTCAGAATCAGATTTTTTAGTATGTATATTGTTGGGCTCATTTCAAGAATGTTGTAGTCTTTTTGTTGGTTAGTTGCATAGGTGAATATATGGATCATTGTACTCTCTTTTCCTGAATTATTTCATGACAATCTAATAAAAATAATAATTTGCAAGATGTTTCCCCATAGTGGGTTTTGTCATGGTCTCTGAACAATCCCAGTGTCTCTATGTGTGAATGTTTTTCTTCTATTATTTCTTTATTTTTCGTTGCATTGATGATTATGTGTAGAAATTTTGAATAATTTAACACATATTCAACAGAGATTATCCTGATCATGTACTATTGCGGAAAACATACACAATACATAAGCTCCTCTACGTTGATCATCAATATAGCAGCATCAAAAACAATAAAACATCAAGAGCATTCACACATTAACACAGTATGTATCCCGGGGAAAGCATCTCGCTAAAAACCCCAACTATCTGTATATTGATGATTGAGTCATGTAACTTTACACAGTATAATACTTCTCACAATTATCTCCACCTCTGTTACACACAATACAGCTCAGATCTGAATCAATCACTGGCTCAAATCTCCTTCGCTGCTTGCCTGCCTCCGCTGCTCAATACCTGCATGAGAACTGATGATAATTCAAAGGAAACCACGTATTTACTTGGAAAAATCACGTGAGCACAAGCTACAATGTGGGCAAACTCATTGGCATACTCAATCCCTTGATTTGTGCAAGATCTGATGCACAACTATAGTC
>APFE030951618.1:0-25155 GCA_000404065.3 Pinus taeda | reverse complement strand
AATGAATAAAACAATTCCTTTCAAACAAAAGAAACAGATGTAATGGATAAAAGTACCTGAGAGACTGAGAATCGGCGCATTATAGAAGTATTAGTGTTTCAACTTTATTATAAGGAAAAACTTAAATACAAAAGTGCAATTCAAGCCTTTTCTTGTCAAAATTAAGAACGCCTTATCCCGTCTTAGAAAGGGAAATTTATAACCAAAATAAAAAGGAGACTACAACAAACACTCCTGAAATTTCTCATCAACACTATAACCATAAAAGACCAAAAAGAAAATTGTTACAACAATTTTGAACTTAAGATGCATATTTCCAAATAGTGAGTTGTTGTATCATGTAAATGTCGAGAAGATTGGTGAGCTCAGAAGGAAATTTTTGCTTAATCTGCATCTGGCTAGTAAATATGGCAACCTTCAAAGGTGACAACATGTGGGTGGCGAGATTTGATAGGCTCATGAGTACCATCCATTGACTCTAAGGTTATAAAAGAAAATGCTAGTGATGTTCAAGATCAATAGTTGATAATTGCTCGATTTTTTCAATCATTTTTGTACCATGCTCCAGCCAATATTTCAATAGTATTTTGTCTTCTAGAAGAGAATATTGATAGCATATGGAGAAGAGATTTTTCCTATAGTAAATAATGATTGAAATATTTAATAATAGATTTTTATAGATCTCTTACATCATTAACTATAGCCTTATCTTGCTTCATCCTTATTTCCCATTCTTAGAAAATAATTGACTTATATGTTTCGTTGATTTTAGTAAAATTTTCCTTTATTCCTTATGTACTTTCTTGAAAAGTTAAGAGATCACTTAACTGGTCATTCACCTCATCAATTTAACTCATCATTTCAGTAAGTTGATCAACAAGCGTATTTCTTGTTTTTCTTTGATCCTGAATTAACATAAGTTTATTACAAAAAAAATGTTAATGCCTGAGTAAAGAATTCAATTCCTTGGCTCCGTTCTTAAATTAAGTAAATTGAGGAAGACTAGGTTTAAGATGTTCTAATCTTTGTTGGATTTCTTTGATTTAGCCATATTTCATTCTCATTTATTCATCATATTGTAACTTCAAGGTATCAAACTTTTGCTGCAATTTAGTCAATTCTTTTTACCATTGTTCACTAATTATATGTTTTTTCTCTGCATTGAATATTTGCACCATTGTGGAAATGTTCTCCTATTTTCCATGTAGAAGCTCGTGAACCTCCAATTTTGTGTCCATAATGGTTGAGGCATATGCTCCTGTGAATTGAGTTAATTTTGCCAATTCATATGCTGGTGTAGTGGAATAACCTTTCCAGAAAAACTGAAAGGGAGTGGCCTTTCCAGGTACTAGTGCCTGAGACTTCTCAAGCTTCCTTTTCTTTCTACCCAGTTTTACTATAGCCTTATGTTGAGGACTATAAAATATATGCAATGGAGGGAATTCATTAATTTTGAGGGTGACTTCAAAATCAGGAAATGTTGGAATGACCTTAAAATCTTTTTGATCATGTATAGAAGATTTAGGATCTATTGTATCCTCTAACCATGTGCTTTTCTCAGTTGACTTAGGAGTACTTAGAACATTGGTTTGATGAGATGAAGTTATGATTTCAGAATCTGCGATTTATTCCTCCGCCTATGGATTAATAATCATATCAAATTCATTCAAGGCTTCATTGAATTTAGGGTTACTAACAAATGCTTCTTTCTTTGTAGTCGAAGAACTTAAAACAAAATTTTGGTTGCCCCGGGACAAAACTAGTTGAGATGAAGTTTTTGGATGAGTAGTAGCAATAGCTTCTTTCAAAGATGGAAATCTCTAAAGAGATAATTGTAGTAGATCAAGAGGAAAAGTGGTTAATCTAGAAGCCTTGGAATGAGAAAAATTTTTCTCCTCTAGCGTCAATTGTTCATCCACCCAATTTAACACTGCGACATAGAAGGTAGTCTAAGCAAACATATTATGAAATTTATCCTCTTCATGAATAAACTTTCTAATCCCTTGTGAAGTAGTGAAATTATCGACAACTGAAGTTTGATCATACAACTTGTTAGATATGGTGGCCAGTTTGAGAGCTCAAATGGCTAGGATTTTCTTTTCAGCAGGATGATAGTTGGCCAACGAAAATATGTCAAATCTCAAGGGGAAAACAAGACATGCTCTCTTATTAGAAAGTTTCAATACTTTAGTAATGCCACATCCAAGAGTATGATATGCCACCTTCTACAAACTAATTAGTCTGGGATAAATAAAGGAAAAGCACAGGATTGAGCTTGGCTTCCCCAAACTCTTATGTAAGTAAATATTTCTTCTCTGACCAATTTCCAACCCTAACAAGTTTATCCATGGCATTTAGCGACGTTTTGGATGGTCAAGATCCAAAGGTAATTTCATAGGCTTGCATCATGATATTATGGAAAATCTAGTAGAAGCGGCTAAAATATTTTATTTTCCACAAAATGATCTAGTAGGATGGTCCATCTCCTTCCCATTGAAGGGAATTCTATAGAAAAATTATAGGGCATCCATAATGTAAGCAGGCATGTAGAAGGGAGGAAGCTTGTCCTCAAAGATGTTGCAAGAACACTGAAAAGCTAAAATGTGGTTTTCTAAACTATCAAAAAGAATACTATCCCAAGCAAAGATAAAACCATGATAAGCCCCATCAATTAAAGATACCTAGGTGTTTGCTAATTTCAACAAGTTATGGAAGGTGTATAATCAACACAACATCAAAGAAACTTGAAAAAAAGGGGTTGCAAGAGAATCGATTACATACTGATCACTCCCCTCAATTTTGTGTTGTTTGAGTCCTTCCGCAAATACCTAATTGAGACAGTTGGGTGTTGATGTTTCTCTATGAAGGATTCAGCATACTACTTATTATAAATACATTGGACCTTTGGCAAGTGGTACATATTTTGGAGGCCTTTTCTCGTGAAGGATCTAATGAATGTTCCTTTCCTGGTGTGAATTTACCTCTCTAAAATATCTAAATTTTTCACAACCCATTAGACCATGTCTGTATATGGTAATAGCCTCGATCTTGCCCCAATTCTATGGAGAAATGGGTTGGTTGCATCCCTCTCAGTGTTTTTCTTACTGCAGTTTTATCATTTTTTGTTATTCTTCAAACTATAACTCTCAGACCTTCATCCTCAAAGAATTGATAAATACCTACTGGGAACAATGGTCAGAGTCTCTACTACATACCGTATCAGAGAATAATCCAAATCCCAGATCTTTTCATTGATTTCTTCAATATACAGGCCTATGGGTTTCTACATGAAACTCTTTTCTTGGCCTAAACTGTTCGGGTTCAAGAGAAATAAATATAACAATCAAGAAATACACATTCAAACCATGTACACCATGATTATCTGGAAAACCCCATTTGGGGGAAAAACAAACCAACAATAGATCTATTATTGTCCTTGGCTAAAATACAGCCAAGCCGGCCAACAACCTGAGCTTTCACCGCTCAACCATGGCTACCTACAATGGAGAATACACAAGCCTTTTAAGGGCTTCAACTACATGTAATACCATGGGTTCAATACCATGAGTCACCAATACCAGTGCCCAAAACCACATCTGTTAACCATAACTGTTGACATAACCTCAACTCCACCATAGGGTCAAGTTTACCTAACAATCCCCCCTTTAAACTTGACTTTGGGTTTTCCTTGGCCAAATCGAGCCAAATCTACCAAGTGAGCTAGCCACCACTCACCTCCAGGCCCTACCCAGTCAATGTTAGGGTATTTGGTAATCTCACACGCTGTCCTAGTTCAACATGTTTCATCATACCACCACATGCATCCCCATATCACCCAAGCGAACATTCAGACTTTACCAGTGATTTACTGGGGTACGCATGCCTTACCATGTCTTACAGTCGTATACCCATTTACATGAAAATTTCCATTTTATTTTTATTTTGTTTCTATCTTGACCCACACACAACTTGAACTGCTGCAAGTTTAACCATGCATTTCACCCTTTGAAACTCCTATCCCACTATTTAACCCTTCTCTTGTAACTGGATTTTTATTTTAAATTTCTATTACTATTTCAGAATAGAAATATTTCATTAGCCATAAAATCCCTTCAACAAATTTCTCTTAAAAAAAAAGAATTACCGGACTTTCTTGATTTTTTAAATTTCCAAAAAATATTCCCAGGGCTTGCATTTTCTTCTTTCTCCTCATTGAACGAGGCCTTGGAAAATCCTTCAGACTTCATTTTCTTCTTGCTCGTCATTGAACCATCACTCAGCGGACATCACTAGTTTGTGCAACGAGCTATTGCTTCAACCAGCACCACCACTTCGTGGATGGGAACATTTCGAACAACTATCCAAGGCCCTTGCCAACCAGAGCTCTGATACCACTTGTTAGGGTTCAAGAGAAATAAATATAACAATCGAGAAATACACATTCAAACCATGTACATCATGATTATCTGGAAAACCCCAATTCGGAGAAAAACCAACCAACATTAGATCTATTATTGTCCTTGGCTAAAATACAGCCCAGCCGGCCAACAACCTGAGCTTTCACCGCTCAACCATGGCTACCTACAATGGAGAATACACAAGCCTTTTAAGGGCTTCAACTACATGTAATACCATGGGTTCAATACCATGAGTCACCAATACTAGTGCCCAAAACCACAACTATAAACCATAACTGTTGACATAACCTCAACTCCACCATAGGGTCAAGTTTATCTAACATAAACCACATTCTTCATCTCTTCTATGTTTCGAGTATTTAATCTCACCTGCAAGAAGCAAACACATAAATTAGCAGAAAAACGCTTTACAAGAGCTCAAAATGGAATAATAAAAATTCATTGTTTAAAACATATTTTAAACCAATCAAGGGAACAAAGATTTACATTAATATAACCTTTATTCATTTGAGGACTACTATTACTATATTAAATCATTTAAATAAACAGCATGGTAAACCATGTGAAGGGTTCCACGTAAGTTATCAGGACAGAGACCTCGGAAGTATTTTAAATTAACTTATAATATCACAATGATCCAAAATGTCAAGGCGCCAAGATGGAAAGATGAAGAGGGAATTATCGGGATGAAATTTAAATAAATTTATCACAATATTCTGATTTCTCAAGGTTCCAAGATAAGAGGGGCTTCAGAAAAGAACGCTTCGTAAAATTTTTTAAATAAAAGTTGTGAGATATGAGCAACCCAATATTACCTTAGGATAGGAGCATGATATTGGAGACTCGGTGACATCAAAAATCACAATAACTTATAAGATTATGAGACCGAGGACTTTAGTTGGGGAATTCCACATGGATCCCAGGGAGGAAATTCTCAAAGCGTTTAGGAAAATAGTTTCTATAGAGCAATGCCGAGATTTGAAGCCTTTAAGCCTATACTTAACCTTTGTTGAAGATTTTGCCTTTAATTTCTTTTTAGGAAAATTTTGCGGCTTTTTTTCGACTAATTTAATTTCTTTTTTGTTTTATTAAATAGCTTAAGAAAAGGAAAAATAAAAGGTTCCCCATTATTATTATGATTTAAAAAAGAAAATGGGGTGGTTGTTGTTTGCCACAACAATTGGCGACACATTGAGTGAAACAATTAACTCTGGAATAGATCAATGAAATTCAAGAGATGAAAGGAATAAAGATGAAAGAGGAAGAATGCTAAGATCTAGATTTTCTGTAAAAGTCTCTCTTAAACACCAAAACATAAGAATTATCATTTGCAAACTTCACCACCAATTATATAAGAGTGATATATCTCTAACAACCAATTATTGATGTTGTCTATATTTGAAGAAGCAAATCTTGTTAATGAGTTTAGCAGAAAGATATACTTTTATGCCATAGAAAGAGCCACTACTTCTAGCAGGTGTCCATAGCCTTGACAAGGTTACCTTTTAACCTAGGAAATGCCAGTAACCCATCCACTAGAAAATATTTTTTAAAGTAACTTTGTTCAAAAAAATTGTATTTAATTTCCTTGAAAGTCATTGTCCTGGCTTGATGACCATATATTGAGAATTCCATTTACAAGTATTAATAATAGTGAACAATTCGGCTCGTGATTAGACCTCTTGTCTTATAGTCATGTGGCCATAAGCCATTACCCTAGCTTGGTGACAATATGTGGTAATGTGACTACCATTAGTACCCATGATCATGGTAGGTTGGCTCTTGATGAGACCCCCTATATTTCAAGTTTTATATTTTTGAATTACACTCTAAAAATATTTGATTGGTGGATGGGGAGGCAGATCCACTCCTTCAGATATAAGTATGTCATATAGAGTCATAGGAATCTAAGATCTTATTAACTAAATTTATTTATTCAGTATCTATTTAATGTTATAGCTTGTTATGAGACAGAATCACCCTTTTAAATATTAAATGTTCGGAGTACTTCACAAAATGATAAGAATAATAACACTAATTAAAATAAGAGATTCTAATATTTTAATAAATCATGAAAAATTGAAACATGTCATCATCTTATTAATGATTTTCCTATTGAAAATGAATTCCATAAGAATGATCAAATCATTTATAAATGTATAAATCACCCAAGTGCAAGACCAAAGGAATAGCATTCAACAATGTTAACAAAATGATAAGAAAGCATATCATTTTATACATATTATTATTTAGATATTTACAAAAGGTAGCATGAATTTTAAGAAAAATATTTCTCTAATATGAGTCCATTTACAGGAATAGGATCTTTCCTTCCTTGAAAGTCTTGGAGAATGAAAGTAGATGTGCCAAGTTTTTCCATAACTTTAAATGTTCCTAGCAAACTTTTTTGAAATGTTGTGTGTATAGCGTTTCCTCATGTGCTTTGTCCCATTTCTGTACGAGATCACCAACTTTAAATATTTTATTTCCAACTCAACTTGAATTAAACAATGATTTAACAATTTTTGAAATGTTGTGTGTATAACGTTTCCTCATGTGCTTTGTCCCATTTCTATACGAGATCACCAACTTTAAATATTTTATTTCCAAATCAACTTGAATTAAATGATGATTTAACAATGTTTTAATGTTTAGCATAAATCTTATTTGTTTTATCTCTCCCTTCTTCTAATTTTAATAATTATGATCATGTTTGTTGAAGGGAAGAACAAGGTTGTTCCTCAATGAATTGAACTAGGGTTGATATAGGTAAAGCAATGTTAGGGGGAGGGACTTCTTATTTTCAATAAACTAAATAGTAAGGAGAAGTCCCTAAGGATGTTTTATAAGTTATTATGTCAGCCCAAAGAGAAAAGACCAGAGCTTTATGTCAGTTTCTTTGGTTATCATCTATGGTCAATTTTATGATTCTTAATGGATTTTTGTTTGTATATTTTTCTAGTCCATCCCCTTGGGGATTATAATTTGCAAAATATTCAATATTATAATTTTATTTAAAAAAAAAAATTAGTCATCAAATTACCAAAAAAATAGGAAGTATTATCAAACATAAGAGCGTTTAGAAGGCCAAACCCAGTAATAACATGTTGGTCAATGAATTCAATTACAACCTCAGAATTGGCAACTTTTAAGGGCACAACCTACACCCATTTGGTGAAGTAGTTGGTAGCAATGAGAATGTATCTGTGTTGCTTAGATGAGTGAGGAAAAACCTAACCTATAATTTCTAATGTCCATTTCTCGAACAATTGTTTAATGTTTCCTAGTAGCAATGGTAGGGTTTTTTTCTTTTCCTTCCATGAGGAAGTTTGGAAAGTTTTGCATATCCTAAAATGTGCATGCATATCCTTGGATAAATTTGGCCAATAATATCTAGCATGGAGGATTTTGTGAGCATTTGTATCTCCTCCATAATGTCCACCGATTGGTCCATCATGCATTACCTGCAAAACTCTTTCAGCTTCAGATATCTCAAGACATCTAAGCAGGACAAAATCATAATTTTTCGAAATAAAATACCATTCAAAAGTTGATAATGATTTGAATTTAGTCTCAAATCCCTTTTCTTCTTGGGATTAAGCTCGACTAGTGCATAACCATGCCTTAAATAGAAAATGGGATTTACATATTGGGAATCAAAGTTTACAAGGCCTACCTTTGATACTTTAGTACTTTCACTTGTATTGGCTTCAGATGAATAATCAGATGAGTCAGCTACCATCTTGTATAATCCTTATCCTCTAACAATTTTAGTAGGTCTAACTTTAAGGCCACATTCTTGTAGTTTTGTGACCCAAATTGGCTCTCTTCTCTCCTAATTCTCTTTGAGTTAGTAATTTTCTAACAGTTGGAAATGGTACAATTACCTTTGCATGTGACTTCATGACAAAAGTTTTGAAGTGTTTGATTGATTTAAATATTGCAAAATTTTTCCTTTCAACCTTTTAGTATTTTAGTTCAGCTCCCTCTAATGTTGAACTATAGAAAGCAACAAGATATTCTTCTTATTCCCCGTTCTTATAAGTTAACACAACTACATATGAGTGGCTAGAGGAAAAAGTATATAAAGCAAAATCTTCAGAATAGTTAGGAGAAGATAATGAAGGAGAATTCATAATTTCCTGATTGATGGATTCAAAAGCCTTTGTTTCAGTCTATCCCCATTTATAAATTTCCTTCTTTTTTATCATATTTTTTAGTGGCATAACAATCTGTGAAAAGTATAGCACAAAACGTTTAACAAAATTGATTTTCCCTAGAAATGATTACATTGTCTTTTTTATATGAGGAAAAGGGATTTCATAAATGGATTTAACTCTCTCAGGATCTATGGTAATTCCATCTTTTAAAACTATAAACCCTAAAAAACTTCCTTCATTGAAGGTGAAGAATGATTTTTTGGGATTAAGAGATATCCCAAACCTTTTTCATCTCTCAAATATCTTATTTAGGTCATGCAGATGATTATTTATATTTTTAGAAAAGAATGTAATATCATCCAAGCAAACAACTGTTGATTTTCTAATGTTACCTTTGAAAGCAATATAAATAGCTCTTTGAAATGTAGCTACTGTGTTTATTATCCCAAAGGGCATATTTTGGTAAGCATACATTCCCCATTTGGTTCTAAATGTAGTCTTCAACTTGTCTATTGGATGAACTAGAATTTGGTTACAACTAGAAAAACCATCTAAGAAAGACATCACTTGAAGCCTACAACTGATTGTAAGATTTGCTACATAGGAGGTAATGGAAAAATTTCCTTCTCAGATGCTTTGTTCAAATTTTGAAAATTTATACAAATTCTAATATCCCCATTCTTTTTCTAATTGGAACAAGATTTGTTACCCATTTTGAGTGTCGAACTGAGAAAATGATTTTAGCCTTGAGCATCTTATTTAGTTTAGTTTCAATCTGGGACCAAGGTCAAGGTAATTTTTTTTTAGCTTTTAGTGTACAGGTTTGACATCTGACAACATCAGTATTGTATGTTGAATGATAAAAGTATCTTAAGTATTTAAATCATCATAGCTGCAAGCAAAGACATCCTTATATCTTCTAAGAAAGTGTATAAAAGTGAGACTTTCATCGGGAGAGAATCCAAGTCCTATATTTATATTTTGTGGTTTTTCTTCGGGCCCTAAATTGATCAGTTCAAATCTTAAAGTCTACTTTCGATTTTTCAATTGGTTGGACTTTTAAATCTATATTTCAGGTCATAGAGATCTTCAAATTTTATAACATATTTTGGTAATAAACTTTTAGTTCATTCATTATATGAGGATGTATTAAGATCTATATCATGTATATCCTCATCAACGATCTGATCAATATATGTTCCTTCAGATGTAAGATAACTCAGAATATATGCATCATCATTAAACATTCTCCAATTGGTAGCATTATCGGGGATGAAGGGTCAAAAAATAAATTCAATGGTTGGAAGAAACATTGGCTAATAGATCAACATTGGCATTTTCAATTCTAGGAATAGGAGATAGATTAAATTCCAAGAAATGGGAGGTAAATGCTTGAACTAAATACTGATAGTGTTTTAAGTGATTTGAAAAACAATGAAAATTATTGCATACAAGTTTGATGATAATTTATTGATGGTGTTGGACCTGCAAACATTCAAGGGATCTCCTCGGTATGAAGTCCCAACTAGACCTGACACTGTTTGGTGTAGGAGTGCCATCTAATATGATGGCCCAATTTCCATTATCTTAGATATTTGACTTATCTCTTGTTGTTTAGCACATGAGAGTTTTATGCTTGTCACTTCAACAAAGCGAGGTGAGTATGCCTGGTGAGTGTGTAATGTAACTCTGTGTATGGATTCGCTTACTATCAAATGGGAAGTGAAGTGAGCCTCTTGATGAGATGGAATTTTCCCAACCTAGGAAGAAACACATGCAAGCAACAACAAGGTTGTGTCCAGCATCTAGTGGAATAGTCCACAACAGATGCAATAGTCATCAAAAAAGAATTTTAAGGGAAAACACGTACACCATCCAGCGGAGTAGTCCACACAGGGGTTACAATCATTAAAACCAAGAAAACGCAAGAATAGTCTGTATAAATGTCCAGCAGAATAGTCCACACGGACATGACAATAGCGATAAATAATACAACACATATTAGTACTAAAATAACTGAAGTAATTCAACTATCTTAGTACAGGTTAAGAAAACATGCATTTCAAATGTCTAAAGGATAGTATTACAAATAGATACAAAACATGTGTGAAAACGTGCTAGCTTGAGATAGGCTTCTAAATTAAGAAAAAGTTCCAAGACACATATGTACACCATACATCACTAGTCCCATTAGTGGGAAATTAGAGCCACTCCTCGCTCCTCAAACAACAGATTACATACTCTCAAGGCTATGTGGGAGGAGCCAAGGTGAAAATTCCATTGCTCATACAATGAGGGGGTATATATAGCTAAGGGGAATAACTGACCCTTGTGACTCTTCGACTTCCCTCATGATTGTTTGGCTTCCTATGAATTTTCAACTAACGTGACTCTTCAACTTCTTATGTGTTGTCTCTTGGACTTTCACATTACACTTCATTTTATTACAATAAGTATGACCCATAGTGATGATATGGTCAAGACGACTCATGACACAACTCGACATGACACTGTTGACATGTACTGGTTGACTGTGGTGTTCGTGTCGAGTTGATATGTTGCTGAGTGATGGTGTGGTGTCCATGTAACATGTCTTCACCTTTGCATGGAAAAGTGTGCAGGGTCTTTGACGATCTTGGTCTTTGCTTGATGGTGCATGTGTATGTGTCCCTTTCACTTGCTGCTCTATGTGCTTCATGCATTCGTTCAACTGTGAGAAATCCTTATAGCATGCACTCCTTCTTCATCCCATTCATTGTCGCACCATGTTTCATAAATGTGCATGTCCATGCATTCAGTCATGATGATAAGACATCAAATCCAAAAATATCCTAGTCTAACATGATGCATTGTTTTCCTTTTTGGTGCAAGTGACCATGAGAGGGATAAGTGATTGAAACTGTGCAAAGCACAACTCAGGGCGGGATGAGAGGCTCCAAAGCACTATCAGGAAAAGCTGTACAAATGTCACTAGGAGGCATATTTGTGCAATCTAGGGTTACATTGACAGCTAGGGGTAAAACTCATCTAGGATGCAGAATTGTTTAGTTTCGGGGAGGAAGACTAGGTAGGGTGTCGAGGAACTACTAGGCCAAACTATGCAATTTTCAAGGGGAGCACTCAATAGGTCATCCAGTTGGGATCTATCTAGTTTCTCTGGGGAAGAAAAAGTAGACAACAGGAGACACTGGCAAGAGAATCTAAGCATATTTCCAGGGGAGGACAGGATTAGGCTACAAGAGGTGCTATTCAGAATTGTGCATTTTTGAGAGAAAATGTCAGGGATTCATTTCTACATAGTTTCTAGGATGAGTGTAGAGCGAGGTATCAAAGAGGTTTCCAGTCAAAGCTGCATAATTTTAAAATGGAGATTAAAGCAAGCTAATAGGGAGCCTTCCAGTCAAATCTGCACAATTCTCAAGAACAGTTTAGTGAAAGGCAGTAGAGGCCTAACTCACAAGCTCTATGCAATTTCTGCATACAGTACAGGGCAGGTAGTCAGGCAACTTTTATGTAGCTTATATGCAGTTTTAGGAAGCAGTGCATCCCCAAGTGATAGTGTAGTTCATTTTTTCTAGAAGAGAAGTGAGAGGATAGGTGAGAGATGTTGCAGGAAGTGTAGAGAGGATCAGACTCTAGGAAAACTTTTGCATTGTTCTGGGAGACAGACATCTGGCTCATTTCAAAAATTGCACAGTGCAGGCTGCTCGGAGGACAAACTCAAGCTCTGCATAGTTCTTGGTAGCAATTCAGGGTCACTGAGAGCTGAAACTGCACAATGCAGCTTAGTCAAGGTCGGGTTGAAGGAGGGTTGTTCGGTTAACAGATTTTCGGGAAAAATGGCTAAGTGTGGGAGAAAGTGAACTTGTGCTTACCTGACCTTGTCATCACACACTTAACATGACTCGAAGACAAGACACCTCAAACCAACAAGAAAAACATGTGCTTAGTGACATTATCTAAAGGTTAAGAGTGATAAGTGTGACACTTGAGATATATCATTGAACATCCATGAAGACACTTGTGTGATAGTTCTTAAAACTTTGTGTGTGAGTACAATAGGTGTTTGCATAGCTAAGATCACCCAAATAGACCAAGACATACCTTCGACATTACCAAAACTGGGTCACAAGCATGACATAGAAATCAAAATGCCAAATATGATAGTTGGTCAAACAAGCAAAAAGGAAGCAAGACACGTAGAAGAAACACATGAAATGACATTTTGTTTGCAAACATGCATGTTATCGAAGATAGAATAATATGAAAATAACAAGAAGTCTTTTAAGCTACACTAAGATATGTACTTCAAAAGATATTATTTACTTACCATACTTACCCTCAAGATGATCATGCATCCAACAAAGTTTGCTTGAAGTCTCGATCTTTTGTAATAACTTGGTTCCTTGGTCCTTCTCCTCAATGCCTTGAGAGTGATGTATCATGTCACCTTTTCCTATAGTCACTCAGAGATGGGTAAGCACAGTTTTAGCAGTTAGTGACTATCGGTGGGATAATCTACATAGTTTTCCAGAGCAAAGCTCAGTTTCCTGCTCTAGGCAATCTTTGGGAGCAAGGCTTCTAGGTAGTTAGGAAAATAGTGTGCAATTTTGAGATGCAAGACAGTACTGCGAGATGGCATCCTCGGAGGACACCTATGCACATCTTCTGAATGCAGGGTAGTCGAACTGCTCTACACATTTCTAGAGAGAAGTGTCGGCTACCTGACTTCTCTAAACATTTCTGGAGAGCAGTGCTAGCTGCCTGACTTCTCTGCACATTTCTAGAGAGCGGTGTTGGCTACCTAGCTACTATGTGCATTTCTTAAGAGTAGTGTTGGTTAGGCAGCTGAGGGACAACACTGTGCAGTTTCTAAAGAGAGTGGTTTTAGGCTGGGGAAGGACGCTAGGGGAAACCACTGTGCAATTTTGGATTCCAATGGAGGTTGGGGTCTCTGTGCATTGCATAGTTCCAAGAGGCAAGAGAAAAATATTGAGGGTCGCAAAAGAAAAGTGCGCAGTTCCAGAAAGTTGGATAAGGCTAGGTTGCTCGAGAAACTGACTAAGTCTGATATAAGTGAAATGGATGTAAATAGTGACAGGACTTGACTATTATCACACATGAACACTTAGTGATACAACATTGACCATCCATAATGTATAAAACATACTTTGCCTAATGCAACAACCTTCATGTCAACAGTGTGGGAAGTGAGGTTGAAACATGTCTATGTAATGAGAACAACCATATGCACAATATTTCCCTTTGAAGTAGAACAACATTCTGTTTGCATGAAAAACAGTAATCCCCATGCCCAAACATGACACATACTATATAAAGATGAGAATGCAAACAATCTCTTAAGATCAAGGAGGGGACTTTAGATCATTGCCTTACCAATATGTGACCAAGGAACAATCAATCACAGGATCCACGGTAGGCTCCAAAATTTACATGCAAGCCAAAATTTTGGATGGTGATTGTAGCTACTACAACATTGGCTACACACTGGTAGAACTCTAGCTCTCTGTATGGACCTTGTTCCGTGAAAAGTGAGTGTAACCCTTATGGAAATTGATGATCCTCATAAATGGGTAATTATATGTTTACCTCCTAACCTAGTCAAATCAACCATTCTCTTAGCTTATTGTATGATTTTTTGATTATATTTATGCTTATGGAGTGAGTTGAGTTAGTTATGATGCCATGTGGTCTAACATGTGTTTAATGCATATTATTGATGAATTTTGAGGTCAACATCAAGGATCTAGTGGATAAATGGTAGTAGTAACTCAAAGTGGACAAAGAAGAGGACTTATAGGAGGGAATCCCCCTCATTTATTACTCCTCACCTTGAATTCTCCTCCATTCAGCTCAAAGTACAAGCAGCCAGGTCATGCACTAGAAGGCAGCCGAGAAAGTGGAGGATGACTAATGATTATCTCGAGTTTTGGGAGCCAAGCCTCCTTGATTTTAAGGAAGATGTTGGTAGCTTCATTTGTATAAGTAGAGAGGCCTAGGGCCTCACTAGGGTCATATTTTTGTTGTATTTTTGCTTATGTAAACTCTGCTAAACTTCGAGCTTATTATTTTTGTGATAGTTCATGTAATCTTGCTATTGTTTTGGAAATAAAGATGGAATATTTTTTGAGTTAGCACTGAGTTACCTCAGAGGGCTAAAGCTCTTGGGTTAGGGCCCAATATAAGTATCCAAGCTCCTTTTTACTTGTATTTTTATGTCTTATTTCAGTTTGTAGATTAGGTTGTTGTTAGGTGTATTTCTTTTATGGTTAAGAATAGGTTTGTTTTGATGATTCAATAGTTTTCTTCCATTTTTGCTTTCTATAGTAGGTCAAGCAATGATAAATAAAATATTCAAAAGTCTATCAATAGTGTCTTGGCCTCTCTTCCTCCCTTTGGGACCCTGATTTGAGGCAAAGACCCTCTTGCTTCCCCAAAAACAGGGATTTTCCTCATTCATAGGACTTCTAGTGTTTGCAGCTTTTTAGTTGGGTAATAGTCTAGTTTTTCTTTGCTTCAGAACTTCTTCATCATGCTCACTTATTTATTTACAATAGTATTATTTCATGCTTTCCTTTCTTGCAGCATTTCTCAACATTTCCTATCATAGATCATACTTTAGAATAGTTTGATGCAAAACTCTTTTTTCCTAGATGCACCCATTTCATCGCTTATTTGATCTTATTGGTTGACTGTCAATTCCTTTGCAGCAGCTCTTTTCTAGTAGCATGCCAACCTATCATCCATCCCATCCTCCATATGATCCATGCAGTACAGGTCACCAAATTCTCCCCTCAATTCTACCTTAGTTTCCTGCATTTCCCATAGAATTGCTTCCTCTCTCCTTGAGGAAATCCAATCATCTTTCTCTCTCCTAATGATTCTTGGTAGACCCTAGGCACCCTAACACCTCATTCAAACCTTCATTCACCTCTTCCACCCACTCTCACACCCTCAAAACAATGAAAATTGCTCTCAGCCTCCTCTTGTAAGCCTCTTGTAGAATGCTATTTTTACTCCTGTAGATTTTCCTGTAGGCTCTCTTTTGAAGGCAGAATGTGGGAAAAGCATCCAGAAGGCCACCTAAGACCTCCTATGACCCATCCATACCATATTACATCTTCTCAAGTCCCAAAACCACCCTCCAATGCCACCTATTCGTTGCCACATTCACAAACAATAAATTACATGCATGTCAAATTCACATAGAAATACATAAAAATCCAAAAAATTGTTTGTTTTGCTCATTTACTTACACAAATAGCTTACTTAGATGGTTTTCACTTCCTTGAGTAGGTAATGTCATTCTTTTCATGGTTTTCATAGTGTTTTATGCAAAAGTTGGATTAGTTGGATACTTTGGGTTTACTAGTTTTGTTTTACATTTCAGTCTTTCTCCTTTCTGAAGTTAGAATAGTATCTATTGAGTAGTCTTTCTCTCCTTTCATCACATATAAAGCTTCTTCTGGAATCCATAGAATTTGGCTTGAGCTCCTAGTGATCTTGCGTCGGCTGAGCAAGTGACAACCTGCAGTAAGAACTAGTAGTTGTGCATACAACATCGTCACTTCCATGTTTGTTACGAACTACCAGGTTGATAAGAGTAAAGTAGACAGCCCAAGAGTTACATTATTATTGCTGCAATACTGGTGCTCACCACTTTTTGGCACCGTTTCTGGTGAAGCATCAAAGTATTTTATGATTACTGCTTTCTTCTATTTTCTATTGCAACATTCTGCTAGTAGTTTATTTCAGCAAAAGTATACTAGTCATTTCTCTTCTTTCAAGTTCTGCATTTCCTTGCTCTCCTCTTCAATTCTGCAAATTTCATTTCAACAAGTTCATTTCAGCTAGTTGCAATTTGTTTTGTTCAATCAATTTCACTTTCGCAAGTACTGTTAGTGTAGGGAAAAAGAAACAAAAACCAACCAGAAATATTTCCTTTCATGCCTCGTAGGAATAGAGATAACTCAGGAAAAATTTTGCCCAACACCCCCACTACTTCACACAGCTACCCTTCTCTCTTATTCAATGGCTACGATCAAGAAGAACCCTTAGGGGAACATCCAGACATATTTGAAGAACCTATAGGGGAAGAAGAAGAAGAAAACATTCCTTTTGAGCCAATGGCTAAAAATAGAAATGCTAGGGGAATGGAGAAAGAATAAAGGGTACCTTTCCCATTCGAGAGACCAATGGGGACACAAAAATGAAGAATATAAGCCCTTCCACCCTACTTCATTTCCATGGTCTTCTATGGAAGATCCTGACCCCTTCTTGTTTGAGTTTGTTGTTATCTGTTGGACCTATGACTATGCAGAAAATGAACAAAAGTTGAAACTATTCCCTTCTACTCTCAAGGATGTAGCATTGCGTTGGTTCATGGGATTACCTGGCAATAGCATCACAACTTGGGCTTAGATGCAACAAGCCTTTAACAACAAGTATCATAACTACTGTAGGTCAAAATATACTAAAGAAGAAATTTTCTAAATGACTACAGGAAGTGATGAGTCCCTGGAAGACTATGAAGAGAGGTTCTAGCTCAGTTACAAAAGGGTCGGGTGTACACTTGACCTTGAGCCTCTGAAGCTGGTCCTACTTAGGGGAATTCGCGAAGATCTTTTAGACACCCTCCATCTACTGGTCGGGGGAGACATCTACCAACTGTCCTATGAGGACATAAAGACTATTTTTAGAAACCATTCTAGAGCAGTGAAAAATAAAGGTAGGGGGAGTCAACCCATAGCTAGTGCCTCTTCCTCTAACTCATCCATTAAAGGAGAAATTCGAAACATGCTGGAAGACTTCAAGAGTGAGATGTTGCAAACTCTTGCCATGCAAATGGATACCTTGCATATCAAAAGGAAACAAGAGGAAGCAGAGAGGGCTTTGGCCATTTTTTGCCCTAGATGCACTAGGAGGCATCCTAGGAACGAATTCCCATTGAACTCTATAGAGATTTTCTTAGTCTGTGAAGAAAATCATTCTACAGATAAGTGTCCTTCCTTACCCAGACTTAAAGCTATATATCAAGGGGCTAAGGGAGTCACTGAATAGCTCTATTACATAAACCAAAGGAGGCTGCATGGACCTAGACCATACCAGTAGGATGCAAAGGACATCTCAGGCATACTACAACCCCAACCAAGTCACTTCCATACCTTCTTAGGGCCCTCCTACTCATCCTTCCTGGTCCACACCTACTCCTTGGTCCTTCACATCTCAATATCATGCCCAACTAGCCACCCATTCATTTCAATCCTATGTTCAACCACAACCTTAGTGGAATGCACCTCATTAGGGGTGGAGGCCCCAATACAACTCTCTCCCTGCTCTTTTTCCTCCACCACTTGCCCAACCATAATCGTTACCTCTTGCTCCACCAAAGTAACCCCAAATGCCTACCCAGCCAAATCCATACTTGAACAATAGACAGGCTTAGCTAGTGTATAGTGGGGAACCATCATGCCCAACTTCTGCTGTGGAGATTCAAGAAATTAACTTGCAATCTGGAAAAGTTCTTCGAGATAACCAACCTCCACCTAGGGAGGTTGAGGAAGATAAAAAGGAAAGTGAACCTACAACAATTCCACCCTTTCCTGATAGACTATCTGTGACAGTCCAGCCTACCCCAGAAGAAAATGAACTCCTGGGAGAATTGAAACATTTATTTGTGAAGATACCACTTCTCCAAGCCATAAAAGATGTGCCTATCTATAATAGGTGGATCAAAGAGAAATTCTTTAGGCATCCAGAAAGGCGCAAGAGAGATAACCCAACCATCAATGTCATAGGGCAGCTATCCGACCTGATGTTGGGGCAGGTAATCTATCCAAAATATTTGGACCCTGGAAGCCCAATAGTTGATGTCCACATCAATGGCAATATGATCCCACACACCTTGATTGATCTAGGAGCTGCCATTAATGTGATGACAAAGGACACAATGCTCAAACTCAAACTCCAAGGCTCCTTGAGGAAGACCACAACCATGCTGCAGCTAGCAGACCGCTCCATCATGACCCCTAAGGGGATTGTAGAAGATGTCATGGTCTCCATTGATTCTTAGGAGTACCCTACTGATTTCTTAGTTCTCCAACCAAAGGCAAAGCTCACTAGGTATCCTCTCATTCTGGGAAGACCCTGGTTGGCTACATTCGATGCCTACATTAGCTGTCAAGCTGGGAACATGACCATAAAGAACGAGCATATGTCCAAGTAGTTAATTCTATATCCTCCTGCCCAACCCTTACTAAAACCCTTGCTATAACATGATCCACCTCTCTGGTTAGAGGAGGAAGATGAGCATGAAGTCTATTATGCACTGCTTTGTGCATTAGAAATCGCCATGGGGGAAAAACAGGAAGATGAGGATAATATGATTGAAAACCTAATTCAGAATCCACCTCTTAGTGTGTCACCCTTAGAGGACATAGTAATAGAAACTCGAAACAACCCCTCAACTGATCTCTATGTGGCCAACTCCACTCTCTCCATGTTAAGAATATAGAGTTTGGTCTAGAAACAACCTTTAAAATCAATCCATTCCTATCTACTTCCCAGGAGAAGGAACTGTGTAGCCTGCTAAGAAAACACCTAGACTCCTTCGCCTGGAGTTATAAGGAGATGAAGGGAGTGCACCCTTCAGTATGTATTCATCATATATACATCAAGGAGGGTTACAAGCCAGTCAGGCAGCCTCAAAGGAGGATGAATCCAGCACTTAAGGATATTGTTAAGGAAGAACTCCATAAATTGCTTGATGCGGGACTCATTTATCCCATCTCCGATAGTGAATGGGTCTCTCCTTTGGTTCTAGTGCAAAATAAAAATGGTAAGTGGAGAATCTGTGTCGACCATTGGGAATTGAACAAACCCACTAAAAAGGACCATTTTCCTTTACCTTTCATAGATCAAGTGTTAGACGATCTGGCAGGGAAAAAGTTTCTCTTTCCTAGATGGGTTTAGCGAGTACAATCAGATTGAAATCAGCCTGAAAGACTAAGATAAGACCACTTTCACTTGTCCTTGGGGTACCTTTGCATATCGGGTCCTTCCTTTTGGTTTGTGTAAGGCTCTAGCCACTTTCGAAAGAACAGTACTGAGTATATTTTCTGAATTAGTTCATGATGCAGTAGAGATATACATGGATCACTTTACTCCTTATGGCTCTAACTTTTAGGAAGCTTTGTCTAACCTGGGAAAAGTTCTGGACAAGTGTATTGAGATGAACCTGTCCCTCAGTCTAGAAAAATGTGAATTTTTTATGACTGAAGGGACCGTACTAAGTCATGCAATATCTCAACAAGGACTGCAGGTGGACCCCAACAAAATTGCCATCATCCAAAGGGTCCCACCTCCTCAAAAAGTGAGAGATGTCAAAATTTTCCTAGGCTTAGCTAGGTATTACTGGAGATTCATTAAAGATTTCAGCAAGCTAGCCTCTCCTTTGTTTGTCCTCTTAGGTAAATATGTTGAGTTCATATGGTCGGAAAACTATCAAGAAGCCCTAGATACCTTGAAGAGCAAGCTCATGACCGCCCCAATTCTGAGAGGCCCAAAATGGGCCTTACCTTTCCACATTCACACAGATGCCTCAAACAAAGCAATAGGAGCAACCTTAGGACAAACTGATGAAAAGTTACCTTATTCCATATACTTTATAAGCAAAAACTTGTCAAAGGTAGAGTTAAACTATGCAATGACTCAGAAGGAACTCCTAGCTGGCGTGCACTCCTTAAACAAATTCAGACATTATATCACAGGCTATAAAACCTTTGTGCACACTGATCATGCTGCAATTAGGTATTTAATGAACAAACCAAATGTAAATTCTCGCATTATTAGATGGTTGCTTTTACTGTAGCAGTTTGATTTGACCATTATTGATAAGCCTGGTAAAGAAAATGTTGTTGCTGACTTTTTGTCTAGAGTAAATTTGCCTGCAAGTGAAGAAAGAATGGTGGATGACCAAATACCAGATGAACATCTGTTTGCTATCTTAGTACTCTCTCCATGGTTTGCTGTTATATCAAACTCCTTAGTTTCAGCATAGTTCCCACCACACTTGTCCTCAAAAGAGAAGAGCAAGATAGTAAGGAAAAGCGCCCCTTTCACCTAGATTGGGGGCAATCTCTTCAAACTTGGCCCAGATCATATCTTGAGAAGATGTTTCAGGGAGGAGGAAGTCTTTGACATCCTCCTAACCTGTCATGACGGGCCTTTTGGAGGTCATTTTGCAGCAAAAAGAACTGCCTTCAAGATACTACAAGCAGGCTATTACTGGCCCACTCTTCATCAGGATGTGAGGAGATATACCAGCCAGTGTGATCAGTGTGAGAGGATGGGGAAACCTACTCCAAAGGATGAGATGCCCATGCAACCACAAGTGACCTTTGATCCATTTGAGAAGTGGGGCATGGACTTTGTGGGTCCATCAGCCATCCTTCAAAGCATAAATAATACATCATTGTGTGCACCGATTACCTGACAAAGTGGGCAGAGACAAAAGCAATCAAAGTAGCGACAAAAGAAAAAGTAGCTAAATTTTTTAGAGAGAACATATTCTACAAGTTCGGGTATCGAAGAGAGTTGGTCACAGATCAGGGTAGTCAGTTCAGTTCCAATTTGATTGAAGACATGCTTACACATCATAGAATCAAGCACAGGACTTCAACCCCTTACCATCCACAAGCCAATGGAGAAGTGGAGGTCACTAAGAGAGCATTGGAAGGGATCTTGATAAAGGTAGTGAGCAGTAGCAGAAAAGACTAGGCGGACAGATTAGTTGAGGCCACTTGGGCCTACAACACAACATGGAAGACCACCATAGGGTTCACACCCTATGAGCTGGTCTATGGGAAGATGGCTTTGCTGTCAATAGAATCTGAATTCAATACCCTAAGGATGGCAGCTCAGCTAGACCTAGACCTCATCCATGCACAAAAAGAAATATTACTTCAACTCAATGGATTGGATGAACACAGAATGCAGGCCCTTCTCCATATAGGGTTAGTTCAACTTCAAAGAAATATATGGCATTAAAAAAATATCAAGGAGAAGCAATTCCAAGAGGGAGATTGGGCACTACTCTATGATTCAAGATAATGATTTCAAGGGCAAGCTAAGGACAAGATGGTTAGGACCCTACACTGTGGAGAAATGTAGTGACAATGGTTCAGTTCTGATCAAAACAATTGATGATGAAGCCATCCCCATGCTTGACAATGGACACTGGTTGAAAGTCTACAAGAAACCCCTCTCCAAGCAAGAATTCATTGAATATTTGAATAAGACAGTGATGGTATTGGAGCATGTCTTAGCCTCCACTTCACCCACTCACTGAAGAAAAATAAAAAGTAAAAAATAAGGACTCAAGTGAAAACCTCCATGAGGCGCTTGAGCCCCATCATTGGGTTGAAAACCTCTTCTGAGGCGGCCCAGTGTTGTTAAAAAAGAGAGAGAAAAATAAGATCCCTAGGTGAAAACCTTCCTTGGAGGCACCTAGGGTAGGCAATTAGGGTGAAAACATCCTTGAGGTGCCCTAGTTATTTTCAAGAAAAAAAACAAAAAAAGAAAAATGAATTTTCAGTTTCATTGCAGGTTTGCAGGAGGACTACAGGAAGCATCATAAATTGCTAAGGGATCCCTGATACCAACACCAGCACCTATCCTACCTTCCCACACCTTTCTTCATCATTCTTGGCACTTTTTTCACCTCACTATGCTTCTTTTTCAAGAATTGTGTTTTCTACAGGAGTCTCTATGTTTTCTACAGGAGGCTTTGTGTTTTCTATAGGAGGCTCCTATAGGAATTACAGAGAGCCAAAAATGGGTATAAAAGGTAGTTTGAGGGGCAGGGAAGCTTCATAAAAAATCTATAAATCCTCCTACAGTCTTAAAACCTCCTTGCCATCACTTCCAAGCCTACATCACACCCCAAGCATCATTCTTCTTCCTGTACAAGAAAAACACAAAAAAAACAGTTTTTTAGGAAAAGAAAAAAAAAAACAAAAAATAAGAGAGGAAAAAGAACCATCCACCTCACCTGAAGCCTACCTATTACCTCTTAATCTCTATCTACATCTTTGGCATCATCCTCACATCTCCAAGCATAGAAAGAAGCTGAAGTTTCAAGGGGAGAAGCATCTATAGGATCTCCTGTAGGAATTCCTGTAGCAGCTAATCCCATTAAAAATCCGGCCTCAACAGCAAGAGAGTGCAAGCATGAAGGTTGGAGAAGACATTTGAAGCTTAGATCCAACCAGAGAAGAACCTACACAAGGCACAACCACACATTAGCAAGCAGACATCATGCATCAAAAGAAACAAAGGCATGCAATAGAGAGAGAGAGCCACAACACCTCACAACAAATACATTCGGATCTCAGGTAAGTAACTAACCCGCTCCTCTGTTTGCATCTGTGTAATTAGAAGGCATGCAAAAGAAACAATATGGTTGAGGTTGAATGAGGGAAAGGTGGGAAGTTAACTTGGCCACCTTCATCTAGTTGACTCCACTCATTCGAAGATGTCACCCACACGTGTGCACAGTCAACTCAAGAAAGATGTCAAGGAAAGGTAGTGGAGGAAGTGTGAACTCCAATGCAATCATGAGGGATGATTACAAGGAGGGGCAATGATGACCAGGTAGGTTGAGACCAACTGTCCAAATATGGTCGACGTATACTTTGCCAGCTCACCCTCCATCACCAGAAATATCCATAAAGGGAAATAAGTACTCCTCCCCGAGCACTCTCAACACCTTTTCCTTTATTCTCTGCTCGAAACTCAGCTATAGTAGTCTCCTTGTGCCCCCACAGCCTCGTAACCATCACTCTCCATTGATCTCTCCCATTTTCCTGCTCTCGGCATTTTCTACAGGAGCACTTACAGGTTCTACGGGAGCACCTACATGAATTCTACAGGGGGGACAACATGCTTCTACAGAAGGGGAAGTGAGTTGTTTTGGAAGGATAAAATACGAGTTTTAGCACAATTTTCGATCTAAGGAGGTAGGTTCAATGCATGCCCCCAGTGAATATCAATACATGCAAGAAGTGGTTTAAATTTAAGGATAAAAGAAAGCCTTTAGAAGGAGGAAATATATAAAAAAAAAATCTAATTTTTCTTAAAAAAGACACAGTCTCCTCTGTTTCTCTATTTTTCTCCAAAAATTGTTGTCTCCATCTCCACATTTGGTTCCAAAAAAAAAAGTACTAAACAAAATGACAGGAGGATTTATGAGGAAGGAGCCGACCAACTCCTCCGGGCTCCATGCATATCCCCAAGTAGTGGACATATTCACAAGAGCAAATTGGATGACTTTTTTAAAGAAATTCTAAGGGTTTGATGACGAAATTTCCCAATAATTTGCCCATGCAAGTTTTAACCTAGTACAAAAATCACTTGCATACGAATTCTAAAATACATGAAATAAACAATGCGAGAGCATAACACATAAAGCACATATACACAGAGATTTTCACCTAGATCCCAAAACCACGACTACCAGCTTGATTTTTCATTATTTTCATTTCAATGCTATAATATATATTTATACATGTCAAAGCATCCAATACCATGGACCGAAAACCATCACGTCCAAAACCATGGACCAAAAACCATAGCGTCCAAAAACATGTGCGAATATCATGCACAAAAACATAGGTGGGTCTGCCCAACCTAACATAGGTCCCAAAACCAAAATTTTCGGGGCCGTTGCCCCAAAACCCATAGAGTGGGGTTATTACTTGCACCCCTCAAACCCCCTGTGACACCCCCACGATGCAATCGACGCAACGAAGGGGGGGCTCCACCCCCCCTCTAACCCCCCAATTAACTACGTGGGCTAGTAATGGAAAGAATATAACACAACCCAACATTCTCCCACTTGTTGTTTTCTTTCCACAGGGGCCACAAGAGAGCTTAGTCATTTATCCAGCCTTACAATGCCCATTGTTTCTCTACACCAAGAGAAATTCTCAGAACTCACAGATTTTTTCAATGCATCTGCAGTATTATTCAAAGTGTCCACCTTTACCAACAACACATTTTTGTCTTCTATCATATCCCTCACAAAGTGATACTAAACGTCAATGTGCCTTGTCTTTGAATGATATGCAGGGTTCTTTGCCAAGAAAATTGCACTTTGGCTATCACAGTCTATCCTTATAGCTTCCTGTACTAACCCCATACTTGAATACAATTTCTGCAACCAAACTGCTTCCTTGCTTGCATGAATGGCTACCATGTATTTTTCCTCTATAGTAGATAGCGCCACTACAAATTGTTTCATACTCATCCAACTGACTACACCTCCAAATAGGTTATACACATACCCACTTGTAGATCTTCTCTGATCCAAATCTCCAGCCGAGTCCGCATCAACAAAGCCATGAATATCTAACACTCTGTCCAATCCTAGTCTTCCTTGGTAGCACAAACCATAATCACTAGAGCCATGTAAATACTTGAGAACCTGCTTCACTGTTTGTTGAAAATAATACTAAGAGGGGGGGGGGGTGAATCAGTATTATCAAGTCAAATAATCC